>CM050326.1:51449490-51474490 GCA_027475135.1 Bactrocera correcta
TCAGTACCTGGCTTAGTGGAGTGGCCGATCTAATATGTACAGTACAAGAAGGTGGGCTGACTCACTCAAGCGAACCAAAGCGCCGCGTTCTTCTTCAAACCGTAAACAAGGCCAGAGGAATCCTTTGTCCACTGTGCCATGTTGGACACCACATCTTCGATTGTGACACGTTCAACTCGCTAAGCATCCGTGACAGATGGAGCAAAGCCAAGCTCCTCCGCTTATGTTTCTCTTATCTTCAGGGTGGTCATACTACAAGAGATTGTCGCCGACGGAAAACCTGCAGAACGAACGGTTGTCAAAGAGTACATAACAAACTGTTACCCGAGCCACCGAGGAGCTTGTCAAAGATGCAACGGGTTGAGATTCCATATGGACCAACCACAGCCGATGCAATACTCAGTTGTACAGAGAGCGGAATGAAAAAAATAAAAAATGTTGTTTAGAATAGTTCCAGTTACAGCGCATAGTCACAAAACTCGTATTAAGACCTTCGCTCTACTGGATGAAGGATCGTCGATAACTATGGCCGATTCTTCTTTGATTGAGCAGCTTGGAGTAAAGGGTCATTAAAGCCGGGTATCCCTACAATGGCTGGGTGGAAGAGCTTCTACTGATAATGCAACTATGATCGACCTCGAGGTTAGTGGTTCCAATTCAGGTCAGAAATATAAATTGCATCATGCCTACGCCATCCAGGATTTACAACTTCCGATACAAAGTTTACAAAAAGCTGACGTAGATGAAGCTCGCTTGAAAAGGTTGTTGATTCGAACATACGACAACGCCGTTCCCAAGTTGCTTATTGGATTAGACCACAGTCACTTGGGAATTCCTAGGGAAATCGAAACCCCACAATATAAGGGTCCTTACGCCGCACGTACTAAGTTAGTTTGGGTCGTCTTCGGGCCGACTGATAACTTCAATCAAGCAAGGACATCGTGTTTATATATGTCCCTCTCGGAAGATAAATATCTGCAAGATGTGGTGGCCGATTATTTTAGTATTGAGAGCTTTGGAGAACGTCCAGCACCACTCGTCGAACCCGACGATGATAAAAGAGCGCGCCAGATACTCGAGTCCACGGTCACGATGATCAACGGACGTTTCCAAGCCGGTCTCCTGTGGAAACGAGATAATGTTCAGCTCCCTGACAGCTACTCCATGGCCGAGAGAAGACTGGTCGGAATTGGGCGTAAAATGAGACGAGACGAAACATTTGCCCGAGAGTGTCGTGCTATCATTCGGGATTACATTAATAAAAATCATGCCAGAAAGTTGCGCCCGGCAGAAGCTGCAATTACATGTGGTACCTTCCACACTTCGGTGTGATGAATGTCAATAAGCCCGGTAAACTGCGCCTAGTGTTTGATGCCGCCGCCACCGTCAACGGTTGTTCACTAAACAGTTACCTGCTAAAGGGTTCTCAACAATATCAACCAATGCCGACAGTACTTTTTAATTTTCGTGTTGGCGCAATTGCCATCGCCGCCGATATTAAAGAGATGTTTCACCAAATTTCTATCAGTGAAGAAGATAGAAATGCCCAAAGGTTTCTTTGGAGGGACGGTAACGACAAGATTCGTCCAGACGTATACGAAATGCTGGTGATGACATTTGGAGCCGCATGCCCGCCTTGCACGTATGTTAAAAGTATTAACGCACTTGAGCACCGCAAAAGCTGTCCACGAGCCTACGACTCTATCACAAAGCTTCACTATGTTGATGACTTCGTGGATAGTTTCGATAACGTTAAAGAAGCCATTAAAGTAGCCAAAGAAGTCAGAGGTGTTCACAAGAATGCCGGGTTGGAACTACGCAACTTTACTTCAAATTCCCTACAAGCCAAAATCGCCCTAAATGGTTATAAACCGAAACAACTGACAAATAGCCTAGTCACATTAGCAGTAGAACGCGTTCTTGGAATTTATTGGCAACCTAGTAGCGACTTATTTAGCTACACACTCAAATTTAACAACGTGGACGCTGAAGTCATCAGTGAACAAAAACGACCTACTAAGCATAGCCATATCAGTATTTGACCCACTTGGGTTTTTATCCAAACTTATGGTCAACGCAAAATTTTTGGTGCGCGAATAGTGGCGTTACGAATTGCGGTGCGATGAGCCTCTGCCTGAACCTATATGTAAAGAGTGGGACAAGTGGCGTCGACAGTTGAAAAATTTATTGAATTTTCGAGTCCCTCGCCACTATTTCGCCCGTGGACCAGCTGCCGAAGTGCAATTTCCCATCTTCGTAGATGCCAGTGAGGATGTATTTGCAGCAGTAGCCTACTGGAGAGCAACGTATTCAGATAACCAAGTTTGCGAAAACGAGGTGTGCTCCACTAAAACCAATGACTATTCCACGCCTTGAATTGCAAGTAGCCGTCTTAGGAACTCGACTGATAGAGACTATCATCAAAGATCATTCAGTTGCAATCAAAAAACGCGTGATGTGGAGCGATTCCAAAACGGTTCTGATTTGGATTGAATCGGGAACACGTCGCTACAAGCCATTCGTAGCACATCGTGTGGCAGAAATTCTCGCCGCTACCGACTGGCGTTGGATACCGTCGGAGGAGAGCGTTGCTGATAAGGCAACAAGACCAAGTACGGCATTTGACAGTCATCCGACTTCACGATGGCTAAATGGACCATAATTTTTAACAGAAGAAGAAGAAGCCTGGCCTACATTTGAAGAAATCCCTAATCTGTTAGAAGAGTGTGAAGAGCTTCGCCCGAAATTTGTAATGTTAGCCACGTCGTCATGTGTCATAGACATGGTAAGATTTTCAAGTTTAACTAAGCTAGTGCGGTCGGTCGCCTGGGTCATCCAATTTATAGATTTGTGTCGTCACAAAAAAGTGGAAGGGTGTCTGATCGCCGAGGAATTAAAAGTAGCCTAAATTTTCTTATGCCGCCTTGCCCAATCTGCCTCGTACTCACTTGAGATTAATCAGTTGAAAGAAGGTGAAAATGTAGTGAAGGGGTCTAAGTTATACACACTCTTCCCGTACTACCACAGAAGGTATTATACGTGTTAGCGGACGTATCGATTCTGCCAGCTGGCTTCCGTATGATACCACGCGACCTATTATCCTAGCACCAAATCATGATCTCACTCGCTTGATCTTACTGGACTGTCATAATCGGATAAAACATCAGAACGTGGAGGCGACGATATGTGAGGTTCGGCAAAGATACTGGGTGCCGAATATAAGACGTACTATGAAGAAGATCATATCGACATGTCTTATTTGCAAAATTTCCAAGTGCACACCCTCACAGCCTATGATGGGTCAATTGCCAAAAGATCGACTAACACCATTCGTGAGGCCATTTTCTTACACAGGTATTGATTACTTTGGTCCTCTCACCGTAACGGTTGGTCGGCATAAGGAGAAAAGATGGGTGGCGTTGTTCACCTGTCTAACAACGCGAGAGATTCACCTGGAAGTCGCTGCCGATCTTTCGACCGATGCATGCATTCTTGCAATTCGAAACTTTACCAAACTTTATTCGTAGCGACAACTGTAAGAATTTTGTAGGAGCCAACAATGAAATAAAACGATTTTCCGAGGTACTTGATAGTCATCGCATTCAGGACGATCTTGATGTGAAAGGAGTTGAATGGATATTCAAATGTCCGAACAATCCTGCAGAAGAATGCATATGGGAGCGTATGGTAAGGTGTGTAAAGCGTTTCCTAAATGTAACTTTAAAGGAAGTTGCACCTCGCGAGCACATGATGCAGATTTTGTTAATCGAAGCCGAAAACATCGTCAACTCCAGACCACTCACAAATCTGCCGCTATCATCAGATCAGGATGAACAGCTCACTCCGAATCATTTCTTGCTTAGTATTGCCAATACTTCACAAACGCCAGCCGTCAACGATATCGTCACGAAACCCTGCGCACTTGGTAAACAGTGGCGCATCGCCCGACGGTTAAGAGACACGTTCTGGAGACGATGGATTCTTGAGTATTTGCCAACACTTACGCGTCGAATGAAGTGGTGTGAAAGACCAAACCAATTCAGGTTGGTCATCTGGTATTTGTCAGCGACGTTAACATGCCGCGAAAGCAGTGGTGCCGTGGTCAGGTAGAAGCAGTACAGCGTGGATCTGATGGCGTCATCAGGAGAGGTGATGTACGCACCAGCAGTGGAATCCTTCGTCGTCCCGTGTCAAAGTTAGCCGTTTTGGACGTGGAGTAAGTGAAGGTCGATTCACGGAGAGGGGGATGTAACAAAACGGCGATTATTTTTAAAGAATTTATATTTAATAGTTTTAATCAGTCTAAGGATCACTGAATTATTAGTTTAAGCACGTTATTGTGAATTATCGCAGTGTCCTTTACTCCCGACGTTCGTTTTCGGTGTCCATACTGTTGGAACTCCGATTATAATTCACTCAATTTCCGAACGCCGAAAAGATAGGCTGGGAAAGGTAAGTTGATCTTGCAGATCATTGAATATTTGTAATAACCTTTTCTTACAAGGAATAAATTGTTGTTCTTATTTGTCACCGTATGCACGTGTACGAAATGTATGTATGTGCACATATGTGAGCACGAACACAATTAAATTCGGCAGCCAACGGAATTAAGACAGAGCTCATCTTTCCATCGAATGCGATATTCGCCGTTGCCAACGCGGAAAGTACCATAAATCTTTCGCAGAACTTTTCTCTCGAAAACTTGCAACGTCGACTCGTCAGTTGCTGTCATCGTAAAAGCATTTGCACCATATAGCAGGACGGGAAATATGAGTGACTTATAGAGTCCGGTTTTTGTTCGTCAAAAGAGGACTTAAATTCTCAACTGCCTACTCAGTCGGAAGTAGCACATGTTGCCAAGCGTTATCCTGCGTTGGATTTCAAGGCAGAAATTGTTGCTTGTGTTTACACTGGTTATCTACGACTTCAAAGTTATGACGGTCAAGAGTGACGTAAGAGCCAAGTCGCGAGTGCGATGACTGTTTGTTTGATGGCAGGGGATTTTTCGTCTTGCCCTCGTACACTACCAGACACATTTGCATTGCTTCCTTGTTCAGTCTGGGGAAAGCAGAACTAACGGTGCGGGTATTGAGGCTGATGATATAATATCATCGGCATACGCCAGCAGCTGTACACTCTTATAAAAGATTGTACCTTCTCGATTAAGTTCTGCAGCTCGAATTATTTTCTCCAGCCGCAGATTGAAAAAGTCGCACATTAGGAAGGCGAACGCTAGGGAGTTGTCTGAAACTTCGTTTGGTATCGAACGGTTCGGAGCGGTCTGTCCCAATCCTGACGGTACTTTTGGTGTTGCTCTACGTCAGTTTACACAACCGTATTAGTTTTTTCGGGTATACCAAATTCAGACATCGCGGCATAATGGCAGCTACTTTTCGTGCTGTCGAAAGCAGCTTTGAAATCGACGAAGAGGTGGTGTGTGTCGATTCTCCTTTCACGGGTCTTTTCCAAGATTTGGCGCATGGAGAATGTCTGGTCGATTGTTGATTTGCCAGGTCTAAAGCCACACTGATAACGTGCAATCAGTTTATTGACGGTGGGCTTTAATCTTTCACACATTACGCTCGATAGAACCTTATACGCGATGTTGAGGAGGCTTATCACAGGGTAGTTGCCGCAGATTGTGAGGTATCTCTGTTTGTGGATTGGGCAGAGCATGCTCCGGTTTAGTTCTTCGCCGCCGTGTTTGAATAGCAAGGCCGGCATTCAGCATTACCCCTTTCGGCCAGCTTATCAAGCTTTTTTTACTCACGCATTTCGGCTCTTTCTTTCTCTGTCTGCATATGCGTCTCGTTTCCCTCTTCAACTCTCGGTATCTATCCCATCCAGCACGTTGTGGTCGACAGTAACGTTGCGAGGTAGGCAGTCTGATTTCTCCCCGCTGTGATACGGCTCTCCTCGTCGCACCAGCTGTTTTTTTTTGTGTTTTCCGGAAACTAGTGGTTTCGGTTGCAGCTGTACGCAAGGAGTTTGAAATGCCATCCTACAGTTCCCTTATACCAAGTTGTTGACGAGTCTGTTGTGATTGCAGCTTCTCGACGTCGAACCTTCCTTGTGTTTGTTGACGTGCGTTTTTTGCTGCACAGAGGCGGGTGCGAGTCTTGGGTGCAACAAGGTAGTAGTTCGAATCAATGTTAGAACCTCGAAGCGCACGTACGTCTAAAACATTGAAGAAGTGTCTTCCGTCTATCACAACATGATCAATCTGGTTAGTAGTTTTTCGATCCGGAGACAGCTAGGTAGCTTGATGAATTTTCTTATGCTGGAATCTAGTACTACATATAACCATATTTCGGGACCCGGTAAAGTCGACCCCATTTTGAATTTACCGACCGTAGTGCCAAAGATACCTTTTTTGTCCACCTTGGCGTTAAAGTCACCAAACACGATTTTGATATCGTGGCTGCGGCAGCTCTCATAGGAGCGCTCCAAGCGCTCATAGAAGGCATCTTTGGTCACATTGTCCTTATGTAGGAGCGTGAGTGCAAATCAGCGATATGTTGCAGAACTTCGCTTTGATGCGGATTGCGGCTAGACGTTCATCCACTGGAGTGAGTACTCGGCGCTGTGGTAAATGCCACAAGACCTACTCGTCTCAGTCCTTGACTCCTCCATCGCTTTTCTTTAACGGCGGTGATGTCAGCCTTTGATTTCACGAGAACATCAACCAGCTGGGCAGCGGCACCTTCCCAATTAAGGGACCGGACATTCCAGGTGCATGCTCTCAAATCCTAGCCCTTAATTCGTTTGCCATAGTCGTTATCAAAAGGGGGGCCACTCATCCGAGGCTTGTTGTTCGTTTTCATTTTAGAGGATTGAGTATCGAAGTTGACAACTTATGAATCGTACCATGTTCGCCATTACTGTCTAATTCACATTCAAAACTCATATCAATGTTGAGTATCGCAGTTTGGTGAAATCGATTAAATACGTTTGCAAATACGTCACCAAAGAAAGCAAAACGGCGGTTATTGGCCTTAAACGATTGGTCGAAACGTGTACTGCGGTGAAGCGTTTTGTAAGATATTTACTTTCGCAATTCATGAACGTTTTCCGATTGTTGCGCATCTCGTAGTTCATTTGAAGAAGGCCATATAGTCTATTTCAACCCAGAGAATATAGTACAGCCAGCGGAAAGCCGCCAACAAAAAAATTGGCATTGACAAGTAGTTTCTCAACTTGCGTCAGTGCTCCGTTTGCGAGGACATTGCTCTATTCGGAAATGCCTTAATTTTATACATGGAATTCATCGTCGGAGAAATGGTTACGCAGAAAGCAAGGCCAAGTAGTAGATAAACATCCAGGTGCATTCTCAACTAATGCAAGAGGACTAATTTATACAATCTACTCGAAAAACGACCATTGCTTCAAGCTTCGGTTGCTATTGATTAATGTACGCGGTTAAACTTCATTTGAGTGTGTGCAACTTTTTGAGAAGCATGCCTGCAATTACAATTGACATTGCCGTTGCCTTTTTACATCATATTCGCTAAGAATTGGAAATGGGCAAATTTTGGTTGATACTTCCACTTGCCTTTTGTCAATTCACTTCAACGAAAGGTGAACTCATCATGAATGTTTATCCGAATATTGTCCAAATTATCGTAACTACTATTGCTTGAGTGTACGCACAATTTTAGCTGCCAAAAATACCGATGTTAATGACTTAAACGGGAAGATTTAAATCGATCGGTCGTCCTACCACCAATAAAGACGAAGTCGTGAATAATCTAGTAGAATTAGTAAATTCTTTGCATAATCGCTAGAGTGTCAAGCTTTTCATAAGGCCAGATATACGTGACGTGTTCACGAGTTGGAAAACCATCTTCTCTGTACATTTACGAACCGGAACAGAAACCAAAAAATGTTGTTTATCAAGATGCGTTACATTGAAAAAAAAACCGTAGAAAATCACAAATAAATGGTTTTCAACAAAATATATATTCAACTTTCTTTTCATTTTAAAACGCACAATTCCACGCAGGACAACGCGTGGGGAGTCAGCTAGTATTAAATAAAAAAAGGTCGTTTTCTCGTAGAGAATATCGCACTGCTAACCACAAACGTCGGCTGAATATCAAAGTTGACGCTCGGAATTCAAGCATGTCGTAACCAAATGCTAAATATTCCTCATACGGAAATTATTGAAATCACTGACCAGAGTTCGAAACCTAATAATATTAAGGATAAATGGAAGCGTTGCAATTATAATCTTAAACCTAACCCAATTTATAACTCTTACACTGATCGACATATTTGACATAAGGTTTATTAAAAAACCAAAAATCATTATATGTATGCAGTATGTGGGAGTTGAGGTAACATTATATTTAGATAAAATCTATTTTTGCAAATACCACATACTAAAAAAATGTTCCCTGGGTTTTATAAGGTACCTCGCATACAATAATCAATACATGGAGTCAGCCGGCTGTTCAAAAATTTTAAATTATTTATACGGAGTCTACATCAAGTTTTCGCTCAATTTTATCTATTTAAGCACCGAGGTATACTGTTATGAGTAAAAAACGCTCTCATTTTTATTGAGATAACTCATATGTTGACCGATATATGCGGTATAAAGTCAACCGGATGTTCGAAAATCTTTATATTAGGTCTATTCAACCCATTTTCAATACACAGAATTATTATTTTCAGGAAAGGATTCTTTTTGAATTTCAATTGCATAAGACATACATTGACCGATATTTTCGGTCAAAAGTCAACTATAAGTCTTAGGGTCAAGATATTCGTTACCTATGAGCTTGAACAGCTTTGGTTGAACTTGGACAAATTTCGGTCATAAAGTGGCATACTCTAAAGGCATTATTCAATCAAAGTTTTATCCCGTTATATTTATTGCTTATTTATTTGTGTACTATAAAGTGAATGAATCAAATGGAATTTAAAATTGTGCTAAATGGAAAGTAGGCGTCGTTTATTTTTGGACTGTGACATTGGAATGTAAGAGTCCCGAGATCTAAAAGTGGGCGATGCTACCCCCTTCATCCAACTTTTAAACCGGCTTCCATAAATGCCTCTCATTAAATCTCCGGAGTAAAACTGTATGCCTATGGCGTGTTTAGTCATTGATTTATTGAACTTTTCGTAGTTTTGGTCAGAACCGTTATATGAGTAGTGTTATCATCCGATTTCATCCACTTTTGCAGTGCCAATAGGGGTGCTAAAGGGTTTCATAGTTTGCGAACTTAGTTATTGTAGCTTTAGAGCCTTAGGAGATGCATTCCGTGACTGTTCTTCGGAGTGTGTGCGCACCAACAGTTCTTCTTATGGACTCTACATAACTGTTATGGATCAATCAATATGTGAGAGATTTTAATAAAATAAAGAAAGATATTTTATTGTACTTTATGCAATATTTGTTATGAAGGAATAACTACTGCTCTCACATTCACTTAGCTTCTATGTATCCTTTATAATTATTTCGGCCTTTTTAATAGACTCTGTACCGTAAAGATCGATTAGTGAGGAAGATACATAATATACATATAATATAAAAGACAAGAATATTACACTAAACAGAATACGGAATATTTTGATTTCTGTGAAACCTCCTAAATTTAGAAAAGATATTTCGCACATTAACTTGGCTTGAAGGAACCATCTGGACGTCCCAGCTACAGCATAAAACTTATTCAGTTGGCAATTTCTTTTAATAGTGAACATTGAGTTTGAACGATGACAACAATTGAGTCGACGTCGCGAGTTTTCGACAGAAAAGTTCTGCGAAAGATTTACGGTCCTTTGCGCATTGGCCACAGCGAATATCACATTCGATGGAACGATGAGCTGTATGAGATATATGACGACATTGACATAGTCATGCGAATTAAAAGACAGCGGCTACGCTGGCTAGGTTATGTTGTCCGAATGGACGAAAACACTCCAGGTCTGAAAGTATTCGACGCAGTACCCGCTGGGGGAAGCAGAGGAAGACCTTCACTCCGTTGGAAGGACGAAGTGGAGAATGACCTGGCTTCGCTTGGAATATCCCCCCCATCTATGAGCGAGTCGGCATTTTCGGCCGTTTTAATATCATAACTAAAAATCTGAAAGTTCATTTCGGCAACTCCAGTAAGAGTAGCCAAGTACCCGGAAATTTGTTGTCAAAACTTATTGAATATTTTTAAGATTTTCATCAAAATATTTTATTGCACATTAATTTTTACGTCATATCCATTGCGAATTCACTAGGCGGCATTTATGGAAATTCTAACTTCAGTAAAACGCAATAAATAGCTCCATAATTGCGGAAGCAAGCTTAAAAAGACACCTTTTCGTAATTTCCACGAGGATTATTAAAACACTACAATGTTCGAATAACAGTGGTTGAATATATATTTTTTTAAGTTCGAAGAATGAATTTACTATCGATCGTCATTCTTTCAAAAGTCGGTTATCTCCTAATTTACTTTTATATGTGCAATATTTATATTCACAAGAAACTCGTTCTGTTTAAATTGACGAAGGAGATTATGATTAGTTTATCATATCGTATCATATAGGTATACAGCAATGTTAAAAATTCAAATCAGCGAGTGAATCGGCGTTCAAATGAACGAGTGTTCAAATAAACAAATGTTCTAATAAACGAGTTTCTAGTGTAAAAATCTGAAGTCGATAAAATATTCCTACATCTAGATAATGTTGAATTGATTATGAATACAATGCGATTTGCTTTAGTTTGGTAAATATATTATGCAATTGCGAGAAATCAGGTATGAGCATGACTCGAATCGTAATTGCTGTGTTGAATAATATTATGGAATTTTGATAACAATACACATACATTAGCTTCTGGTCTGCTTAAAAAAATTCTGGATTTTGATTTTATTAGCTCGTTATTTTTTTGTAAAAATGTAATGTTTAAAGTAAAAAATTTGACAGAATGTTTGGAAGCCGAGAAATTGAACGTCATTGACGCATTATTGCTGATTGAAAGCACATCAGCGTCATTCCAACAAATGAATGACGATTCACAAATTAACGCATTGCTGAAAAGTGTCAGATCAACCCTGAAAATGACGCCGTGCTCCGAAGAAATATGACGATAATCTAGCAACTGCTTGTAATTTTGATTTCCAGACATTTTATAGAAAAGAATTCAAAATTGTCCTCGAAAATTTCACAAATTGTATTCAAGATAATTTGCAAGAAACTATGTCAACCTTCAAACCCATTCAAGAGATGTTCAGGATTCCAGCTAACAGAAGTAATATTACAATAGAATCTATACAATTTGTTGTGCAATTGAAACCTAAGTTCTTCAGTGAAGATCTAGATTGTATTTTTGCTGAAACACAAATTCTTTTTGAATCATATAAAGAGTGTAAATCTTTCGATGACATTTCTATAGTAGCGTACAAATTGAGAAAGGTCATTCCTTCTGCTTACAAAATTGTTCATTATATAATGACTGCTCCTGTCACGTCAGCTTCATGTGAACGTTCTTTTAGTAAATTGAAATTTGTTTTCAACGATTTGCGTACAACAATGGGGGATGAACGTTTTAATTCTTTGATGCTGCTTTCTTCTTCAAAGGATAAAGTAGACGAAATCGATCTGCGCGATGTTGTTGGAAAATGGTCAATGTTGAAACATCGCAGAGTGAAAATATAACTCAGAAATTTATATTTTTTGCAATTCAATTTCTTAAGAAAATCTTGTTTTTTCCCGCGTAACACGTCGCTGAACAATATATGTATTTCATATTAAGAGAAACATATTATTGGAGGATGGGATCATATGTAGAAGTTCACGCAAGTGAGGAAAGTTCTCTGATCGCCATTCACTTGGTAGTGGCCAGAAACGATTCTTTTACATATGACTCAAGCAGCTCACGACTTCCGGTCTTTGACCAAGTATCCTCTGGGTAGCCTAAGAACATCCGTTTGAAGGCGAGCTAAAGTGAGAAGGCGAAACACCTCTGCATAGGGTTGTGCGCTGGGTTTGGGACCCGCCACGTAAAAAAACACCCCCAATGAAAGGAAAAAAACAGCCTCGGATGAGAGCCCCCCCTTTTGCTGACGACCATGGCAAACGAAATAAGGACTATGATTTGAGGGCATGCACCTGGAATGTCCGGTCCCTTAATTGGGAAGGTGCCGCTGCCCAGCTGGTAGATGTCCTCGTAAAGATGAAGGCTGACATCACCGCCGTTCAAGAAATGCGATGGACGGGACAAGGACAGAGACGAGTAGGTCCTTGTGACATTTACTACAGTGGCCATATAAAGGAGCGCAAGTTTGGTGTTGGATTCGTGATGGGACAGAGACTCCGTCGCCGAGTACTATCATTCACTCCGGAGAATGAACGTCTAGCCACAATCCGCACCAACGCGAGGTTCTTCAACATATCGCTGATTTGCGCCCACGCCCCGACGGAAGAGAAGGACGATGTGACCAAAGATGCCTTTTATGAGTGCTTGGAGCGCACTTATGAGAGATGCCCCCGCCACGATATCAAAATCGTGCTTGGAGACTTCAATGCCAGGGTGGGCAAAGAAGGTATCTTTGGCACTACGGTCGGTAAATTCAGCCTCCACGAGGAAAAATCCTCAAATGGGCTGAGGCTGATCGACTTCGCCCGAAATATGGTTATCTGTAGTACTAGATTCCAGCATAAGAAGATACATCAAGCAACCTGGCTGTCTCCGGATCGAAAAACCACCAACCAGATCGACCATGTTGTGATAGATGGAAGACACGTCTCCAGTGTTTTAGATGTGCGTGCGCTCCGAGGTCTTAACATCGACTCGGACCACTATATTGTTGCAGCAAAAATTCGCACCCGCCTCTGTGCAGCAACAAACGCACGCCAACA
Source organism: Bactrocera correcta (assembly GCA_027475135.1). Classification (NCBI taxonomy): domain Eukaryota; kingdom Metazoa; phylum Arthropoda; class Insecta; order Diptera; family Tephritidae; genus Bactrocera; species Bactrocera correcta. The sequence continues at coordinate 51,462,352 of CM050326.1, forward strand.
AACACAAGGATGGTTCGACGTCGAGAAGCTGCAATCACAACAGACAGCCGAACGTTTTTCTACTCGGCTTGCCCTCCTGCTCTCTGAGAGCACTCGTCAACAACTCGGTATAAGGGAACTGTGGGACGGCATTTCAAACTCCTTACGTACAGCTGCAACCGAAACCATTGGTTTTCGGAAAGTGCAAAAGAACAGCTGGTACGTCGAGGAGTGCCGTGTCGCAGCGGAGAGAAAACAGGCTGCCTACCTCGCAACGTTACGATCGACCACAACACGTGCGGGATGGGATAGATACCGAGAGTTGAAGAGGGAAGCGAGACGCATTTGTAGACAGAAAAAGAAAGAGGCCGAAATGCGTGAGTACGAAGAGCTTGATAAGCTGGCCGACAGGGGTAATGCTCGAAAATTCTACGAAAAGATGCGGCGGCTTACAGAAGGTTTCAAGACCGGAGCATACTCTTGTAGAACCCCCCAAGGTGATCTAGCCACCGATGCCCAGAGCATACTTAAATTATGGAGGGAACACTTCTCCAGCCTGCTGAATGGCAGTGAACGCACAACACCAGAAGAAAGCGAACCCGATACCCCAATCGATGACGATGGAGCAGACGTTCCATTGCCCGACCATGAAGAAGTTCGAATAGCAATTGCCCGCCTGAAAAACAACAAAGCGGCAGGGGCCGATGGATTGCCGGCCGAGCTATTCAAACACGGCGGCGAAGAACTGATAAGGAGCATGCATCAGCTTCTTTGCAAAATATGGTCGGACGAAAGTATGCCCACCGATTGGAATTTAAGTGTGCTCTGCCCAATCCACAAGAAAGGAGACCCCACAATCTGCGCCAACTGCCGTGGGATTAGCCTCCTCAATATCGCATATAAGGTTCTGTAGAGCGTATTGTGTGAAAAATTAAAGCCCACCGTCAACAAACTGATTGGACCTTATCAGTGTGGCTTTAGACCTGGTAAATCAACAACCGACCAGATATTCACGATGCGCCAAATCTTGGAAAAGACCCTTGAAAGGAGGATCGACACACACCACCTCTTCGTCGATTTCAAAGCTGCTTTCGACAGCACGAAAAGGAGCTGCCTTTATGCCGCGATGTCTGAATTTGGTATTCCCGCAAAACTAATACGGCTGTGTAAGCTGACGTTGAGCAACACGAAAAGCTCCGTCAGAATCGGGAAGGGCCTCTCCGAGCCGTTCGATACCAAACGAGGTTTCAAACAAGGCGATTCCCTGTCGTGCGACTTTTTCAACTTGCTTCTGGAGAAAATAGTTCGAGCTGCAGAACTCAACAGAGAAGGTACTATCTTCTATAAGAGTGTACAACTGCTGGCGTATGCCGATGGTATTGATATCATCGGCCTCAACACCCGCGCCGTTAGTTCTGCTTTCTCCAGACTAGACAAGGAAGCAAAAGAAATGGGTCTGGCAGTGAACGAGGGCAAAACGAAATATCTCCTGTCATCAAACAAACATGCACTCATGTCACTGTTGACAGTCATAACTTTGAAGTTGTAGATAATTTCGTCTATCTTGGAACCAGCGTAAACACCACCAACAATGTCAGTCTAGAAATCCAACGCAGGATAACTCTTGCCAACAGGTGCTATTTCGGACTAAGTAGGCAATTGAGAAGCAAAGTCCTCTCTCGACAAACAAAAACCAAACTCTATAAGTCGCACATAATTCCCATGCTGCTATACGGTGCAGAGGCTTGGACGATGTCAACAACGGATGAGTCGACGTTGCGAGTTTTCGAGAGAAAGGTTCTGCGAAAGATTTATGGTCCTTTGCGCGTTGGCCATGGCGAATATCGCATTCGATGGAACGATGAGCTGTACGAGATATACGACGACATTGACATAGTTCAGCGCATTAAAAGACAGCGGCTACGCTGGCTAGGTCATGTTGTCCGGATGAAAACACTCCAGCTCTGAAAGTATTCGACGCAGTACCCGCCGCGGGAAGCAGAGGAAGAGGAAGATCTCCACTCCGTTGGAAGGACCAAGTGGAGAAGGACCTGGCCTCGCTTGGAATATCCAATTGGCGCCAAGTTGCGAAGAGAAGAAACGACTGGCGCGCTGTTGTTGACTCGGCTATAATCGCGTAAGCGGTGTCTACGCCAGTAAAGAAGAAGAAGAAGATTACGTTGTCAAACTTCTCCGTAATACCTTATCAGAAATGAAGATATCCTTATTATATTTATATTTATAAACATATACATTAAATCGGCAAATTCTTGAAATGAGTCGGCATTTCAAAGGGACTCACCCCCCCCATGATCTGGATCCTCGCGACGCCCCTGGGAGTAGCCAATCGAACCAGCTATACCACATGTTCAAACAAACAGAATTTATGGTGCAAACCATAGGTAGAATTCTTCCTAGGAGGAAAAAACTCTTTTCCTTGTCAAATAGCGTTTAACCTCTTAGTTTAGTTTTCTATAATATAACAAGTGGATCCGGCCACGCTTTACTGGGGTATTCATATAATGAACTTTTCAATACAGTAAAAATTTTATTTGCGAATAAAATCGAACATGTTTTTGTCGGTATAAGAATCCAAGGGATTGTGCTTGAGGTTTAATTTTGAATATGTTCATACAAATAAATTTCTTCTTCTTCTTTACTGGCGTAGACACCGCTTACGCGATTATAGCCGAGTCAATAAATTTATTGGAACAAATAACGAATTTAAGACTGCTTTCTCAACGTCTGGTTACCAGCCTTTCTGCCTAGTTAATAGAGTTGTCCGCTTAATAGATTGTACTTAAAGAACATCAACAATGTGCATAGTTAAAGGTGATGACCGCTTAATCGATCGTCCATTTCATACAGCTTTCACTGTATTGCTTTTACTATTCTATCTTCTAAGTTGGTTCGAACTGAACACTGTGTGCTAAATTTTACTAAAATCGATTCAGTAGTCAGGAGCCCATCGCGTGACACGTTTATTTTACATATAAAGTTTACAACTGAATTAAGGCTTTAGTTTTTAAAATCAAAGAATAAAATGAATTTGAATTTTAATTTTGTCAGACGAGCCGTTCTCAATAATAAAACTGATTTAAAATATTTAAAACAAATCTTGGTGGTACAGTATATACTCGGTAACCGCAACCCTCGATACACGCAACTACTCGATTCTTGCAACACTATAAAACATAGCATTGTAACCTTTATAAGTGTAACTACTCAAAAATATTGACCTCAATAACTGCAACTTTACATCTAAATATGTTTTGCTACATTTTTTTTGTTGTTTTCTTCTTACGGCATTTTTTGTTATGTATTCACAAACTGATCGTTATTTTACCGTTGCTCTGTCGACTTTGCTGTATTTGTGTGTGTATGTTAAGAACACTTGTCAACAAATAACTTTCAGTTTATTTTGCAACACGCCAGTAGTGTTTTATGTGTAAAAGTCATGGTGATCAAAAAAAATTAATAAAACTAACATTTAACGAAAAAACTGAAATTTTTGATAAACTAAAAAGTGGTGTATTGGCAAAAGCACTTGGTATTGATCCATAAAGTTAACAAATCGACTATAACAAGAATAAAGAAGAAAAAAGCTTGTATACTTAAATAAGCCACAAATATTGAAGCTGGGCCAGGAAAACGGCAAACCTTAAAATCTTGTGAATACCCAAGAATGGAAAAGGCTCTCTACAAGTGGTTTTTGGAACAAAGGAGTGAAAATGTGCCTATATCCATCGATATCGTCAAAGCAAAAGCTTGCAAGCTCCATGAGAAAATGAAAGAAAAGACCGGATTTTTTCATGCAAGTGATGGTTGGGTATCTAATTTCAAAAAGCGATATGGAACAGATGTTGAGTGGAGTGAAGAGGACGATATTCCTCTCAGCATTCTAAAAAGAGAGATTGAAAATGAACGCGCAATCCTTGCATCAAAGCTCCAAGAACTTGCACCAAATGATTCGGTCACAAATAATGAGCTAAATGAATGGATGCACGAAAGTGTTGCTTATCAAGAAGTGGATAAAGAAGCTGTAGAAATTGAAAATTCTGACGATAGAGAAGCGGATGTTATTCCACCTCCTAAAATAAAAGGATCAGTTGCTATGCAATCTTTTAACATGCATTCAGTGGGCTGAGGAAAACGATATTCTAATAAAAGACATTATATTTCTGAAGGAGCTTCATGAAAGGGCTATAATAAAAACCTTTAATAAGAAGAGAGTGCAGACAGCAATACCCGATATATTTAAAAAATAAAATTTTTATTAAAAAAATAAGCATTCTATATCATAAAACGATTTTCATTTGTCATATTTCTTGTTATATATTTTTCCTCGCTGGGTGCAACAACCTCAATAAGTGCAACCACCTAGATTTCTATTAGTTGCGATTACCGAGTTCGTACTAGAGTTAGTGATTCAGGCATATGCATACTATCTTGTACAAATCATTCGACAACTTTGCTGTTGCTTTTACATTACACATACATTGTTTTTTTTTTTTTTACAAGAGAGCGGCGAGCAAAGTTAGTTACGAGTATTAATTTCAGATCACACTCGCTACCCCCTTACATAATTTTACGATACATGTACATATGTACCATATAGCTGTGCATGTATTCTTAAGATACGTTTACTACGTGAGAGATATTTATTTTACACTGACAATCACGGCTGCATTCTTTAATGATATATGTATATAGGAAGAGTTGCCTATCAGTCGCAACAAATGTTCCTTACAAACACATATGTATATGCTTGTATTGTGATATATTCCATACTTGGAAAAATACATATGTATAACACACAGAGGTGCGGGATTATTTAACATCATTTTTCTAAACTTCATAAACTGTCACAGCAGTACACAGTATATTTATATGATTTGGTATTACTTTATAGTTTTCAGTAAAACAGAAATGATTTATACACTTATACACATGTAAATATAACAAATAGAAACGCCACTATTTAACATCATCTTTCTAAATTTCATAAGTTTTTCACATAGCTGTCACATCAATTTGAATATTTACTTTAGTATATAAATAAACACATATTAATATATATATTTGAACAATTAAGTACCATTTTTGAGTTTTCAGTACATGTGGGGGTAATAAAATTCCGACAATATCCTGACAAAATTTTCGTATTATGAACAAATATATAACATATAAATTAAGTGATTTTTGATATACATATACACATTATATATATAGCAGCTAATGGAAATTTGTATTGCTTACTTACTGCTTAATAATTGTTCAAACAATTCACACCTGCTGTTGCGAGGAAAAGTGGCACTTCTTTGAATAAATTTGCAAATTAGCTCACAAGTTTTTACACTCCTAAATATTAATATATTTTTGTGAAACAATATTAAAATCGTTTTCTTTGAAACACCAAATTGTATCAGAAATAACTTAAAACTTTCAGATGATAAGAATCTGAGATGGGAGATACCACAAAAAGCGAAAAAATCCTAGGAAAATTAAGAATAAGCTCATTAAACGCGAGACCAACGAAAAATGATTTTTAGCTGACAAATAAAACAGGGAAAATTTATACGAAACGCCAACGCTAGAAACAGTATTATCTATGTATATGTAGATATACATTTATTTATATATATTCTTTTTTATGTTTTGTATATGTATGTATGTATGTATGTATGTGGTACTCATCCATGAACAGACTTCATACGCGTTTATACATGTATATATTATAAATAAAAATATAAAACCAGCGTGCAATTTTTTCTAAATTTTATGTTTCACAAATATGTACCAAGTATAAATGTACATATCTGCACACATCCGGGCAATTTAAGGAAAAAAATTATACAAATAATATAATCAAGCTTTACAGACATTTGAATGTAAGATCCCAAATATTTTTATATGTCTTAATAACATATATAAAACCGGTGTCTAATTATTATTTTTGTCTCATTAGTTGGATTTATAACGAACTAAATAAATGATTTCTCCAATATATAAAATAATAAAATATACAAAGATGTAACGTAATTTTCTATTATTAAAAAAAATTGAAAGGGTTCTCAACTTTCTTTTGCAGACTTTTGTATTGTTTGAACAAACTAAGCATATTTGGAACCAGTTGTGGTCCTTCAAGTCATTGCCCTTTGACACAGTTGGAAAAGTAGGTTAGTGAGCTCCTGGTAAAATAAGTATCTGTAAGTGGAATAAGAAGCTATCTCGAAATTTTATGCAGTAACAGCTGATGCTACCAAGTCTTTCAGACACCAAAGCCGACGAACTCCAACAGTGTGAACCAAAGTCGGTGGAAGAAAGGTTCATTCATCAAAGCGATGTCTGAAATCAATGCAACATAAAGGTAATTTAAAATCCATGAAAAAGAAACATAAAGTCTGAAAAAGGTTTGGCCATTGAAAAATTTTAACACAGGATTGACTTAGAGCTAAAAAATCCAAGGTTGGATACTGAACGAAACATTTTAATTGTTTCCCTTAAGTGGTGTAATTATGCAAATTTATTTCTATGACATTAAAATTTTATTGCAAATTGATGTTTTTTTTATTATAATAGTGGTTTAAATGAATTGTTAGGAAGTAAAATATTTTGAGTTGCTGTGACAGCCTTTTATCAATAATTTGTTTTTTAGTAAAAATGAAATGTGTAAATATAAAAAATTACACAGTTTATTTTATCATATATATGTATGTACACGTACTTTTCTCCTCAAGATGCTGCTCATTTGTTGAATCAGATATGGGACTATTATAGCATATAGCTGCCATAAAAACTGAACGATCGGTATCAAGTCCTTATATTGGAAAACTACTAAATAATTATAAAACATAATTAATAAAAAGTTTACAAAAACCATATTTAAAATTAAATTAATATTCTTATATTTCCAACAAAAAAATTAAAATAATAAGATTAAGAAAGATCGCACATGGCTGAAATTGTTTATAGTAAATAATAGTTTAAGCAAACAAGTGAAAAATAATAGGTAGTGAAGTTATTATTTATAACATATTATTAATAAGAAATTAATTGTAGACGTGATAAACATTTGAAGAAGTACATAAAGGTTGTTGATTTGACTAAAGCTAAAAAACAAGGTCATTGAACCCATTAAATAAAACTACATTTAGGGACATTGACTATAAAATATATAAACAAAAAGTCATAGGTCATTATCTCCATAAAATATAATCAAAGAAATTTGGCCTGCATTATACATAACTCATTAGACTTTTCCCTTGTATTCAAAATGGGATTTTTTGACATTTTGCAAAGGAGGATGGAGTCATTTGTAGAAGTTCACGCAAGTGTGGAAAGTTCTCCGACTGCCATTCCCTTGGAAGTTACCAGAAACGATTATTTTCCATATGGCTCAACCAGCTCACGAATTCCGGTCTTAGAACAAGTATCCTCTGGGTAGTCAAAGAACACCCGTTTAAAGGCGATCTAAACTGAGAAAGCGAACCATCTCTCCTCAGAGTTGTGCGCTGGGTTTGGGACCCGCCACGTCAAAAAACACTACCAATGAAAAAGCCTAAACAGCCTGAGTGGCCCCCTTTTGATGACGACCATGGAAAACGCACTAAGAGAGCTGCCCCCGCCAAAATATCAAAATCACTTAGCCTTTTTACTCCAGGGTGAGCCATGAAGGTATCTTTGGCACAACGGTCGATAAATTCAGCCTCCATAATGAAACATCCCCAAATGGGTTGAGGCTGATTGACTTCGCTGGGGCCCGAAATTTGGATATCTGTGGTACTAGATTCCAGCATAGAGAAATTCACCAAGCTACCTGGCTCTTTTCGAATCGAAAAGCCACCGACCAGATTGATAATATTGTGATTTACGGAAGATACGTTTCCAGTGTTTTAGACGTGCGAACGCTCGGAGGTTCTAAGACCGACTCGGCCCACTATCTCGTTGCAGCCAAGACTCGCACACCCCTCTGTGCAGCAAAAAACGTACGTCAAAAACACAAGGAAGGTTCGACGTCGAGAAGCTTCAATCACAACAGACAACCGAACGATTTTCTACTCGGCTGGACTCCTGCTCTCTGAGAGCACTCGTCAACAATTTGGTATAAGGAACTGTAGGACGGCATTTCAAGCTTCTTACGCACAGGTGCAACCGAAACCATTGGTTTTCGACGTCGAGAAGCTGCAATCACAACAGACTCGTCAATAACTCGGTACGAGGGAACTGTAGGACGCCATTGCAAACTTTTTACGCACAGATGTAACCGAAACCATTGGTTTTCGGAAAACGCAAAAGAACAGCTGGTACGACGAAGAGTGCAACGTCGCAGAGGAGAGAAAACAGACTGCCTACCTCGCAACGGTACGATCGACCCCAACACGTGCGGGATGGGATAGATGCCAAGAGTTGAAGAGGGAAGCGAGACGCATTTGCAGACAGAAAAAGAAAGAGGTCGAAATGCGTAAGTATGAAAAACTTAATAAGATTGCCGACAGGCGGAAAGCATGCATCAGCTTCTTTTGCGAATATGGTTGGACGAAAGCACTCCCAACGATTGGAATTTGAATGTGCTCTGCCCAATCTATGAAAGACGCCACAATCTGCGCCAACTACCGTGGGATAAGCCCACCGTCAATAAACATGATTGGACCTTATCAGTGTGGCTTTAGGCCTGGAAAATCAACAACCGACCAGATAATCACCATGCGCCGAATCTTGTAAAAACCTCGTGAAAATACCTCTTCGTCGATTTTAGAGATTTTGGCAGCATGAAATGAAGTTGGATATGCCCCTATGTCTGAATTTATTATCCCCGCAAAAGTAACACGGGTGTGTAAACTAACAACGAGCAATACCAAAAGCCCCGTCAGGATCGGGAAGGACCTCACTGAGCCACCAAACGGGGTTTCAGACAAGGCGGCTGCTTTTCGTGCGACTTCTTCATTCTACTCTTGGAGAAAATAATTCAAGCTGCAGAACTAAATAGAAAAGGTACCATCTTCTGTAAGAGTGCACAGCTGCTGGCGTACACCGATGATAGCAATAACATTGGCATCCACAACCGCGTCGTTAGTTCTACTTTTACAGAATGGATAAAGCAGCGAAGCAAATGGGTCGGTAGTGAACTAAGGCAAGTCGAAATATCTCCTGTCATCAAACAAACAGTTGTTGCACCTGTGACTTGGCTCCCCCGAACTTCGAAGTTGAAAATAATTATGTCTATTTTGGAAGCAATGTTAATAGCAACAACAATGCTGGCCTCAAAATACAACGCATAATAACTCCACTTCGGACTAAGTAGGCAATTGAGAAATAAAATCCTCCCTCGACGAACAAATTGACGATGACAACATCTGATGAGTTGGCGTTATGAGTTTTTAAAAGAAAGGATTCACGAAATATTCATGGTCCTTTGCGCGTTGGTTACTACGAATATTTGATGGAACGATGAGCTGAATTAGAGTTCGCAAGCTATCGGCGATCGATGGTCTTGAGCAATAGCAACTATTTAAATTATTTAAATAATTTAAAATAATTTTTTTTTATCTTTATATTAATTTTTGTATGTTCGATATTGAGTTATACCTACGTTTTAGTGAAATTGACATTTTCTTAGATACCTTTCAATTTTACAACGTGGCAACATTGTTTATTATTATCAAAGTCAAGCTGAAGTGCGCCAATTCGTTTCGTTTCCATATAATTGTAAACAATCAAATGACTTCAGCTATAAGTGTGCTAAGTGATTTCTGAAATAAGTAGTCTTTGCTTAAAAAACCTTAAATAAATGTAAAACTAGATTTTATTTCAATGTTGATAGTTTATTTTTCAATATGTGAAATGAAGAATATGAGAAAAATGTGTTAACACATGAAATACCATGTGTTTTTTATACAAAAAATTTGACTTTTAAATATACATATTTTAAAACTATAAGTCTCTGCCATATTATCTATATATATATAGTATATAACTATGACCGCCAAAGGAATCGTAATCGTGCCTTCATTAGCAGCAATTTCAACTATGGTCAAATTTTTAGCAAAAATAACAAAAGGTAATCATACGAGAAAATGGTTCAATGTACATATACATCCATTGTACCCATTATTCGCATTGGTTGGATTGGTTGCCCACGACTTTCAGCCATTCAACATTGTCAGAAATACTGTGTTTCGGCATTTCGTCAAAATTTTAGATCCAATCATTTATGTGATATACATTTTTAAAATTATGACATGGATTTAAAGAAAAATTTTGAGAACATGCTGCACGACATTTCTCATGTCGCCTTGACGTCGGATGGTTGGACATCAGCGACAGAGGAGGGGTACTTAACCATAAGGTGCCATTTCATAGACAACCATTTCAATTTGCGTTCTGTGGTTCTGTTCACAAACAAATTGGAATTCTCATAAAGAAGAAAATGTCGCAAATTCTATAAGAATTGTTTTGTTAGCGTGGGACAAATAAAGTGTTTTTTATTGTTACAGATAATTAATCTGTTATGATCAAAGTGTGGGAATTATTGTGAAAAAACATTTGCCATGTTATGCACATACAATCAATTTGATTATTCAAGACAGTCTAAAAGGTAATCGAGAACTTCAAGTAACTTTAAGAAAATGCAAGAGACTAGTGACATATTTCAAAAATAGCACGATAGCGTTTGAGAAATTTAAACTGCCGCAAAATACTCAATACAAGAAACACCAATTCGATGAAATAGCACTTTTTTATGATTAAACGTATACGAGTAATTGCTACCAAAGATCCACTTGCAGCAGATGATTCGTATTGTCTGAGATAAAAGCAGTCTTTTTTCAAATATTTTCTATATAATAGAAATAATGGATGCATTTTTTCATTTGTTAAGTCGATTTTCAGGTGAAATTAGATTCATTGCTTTAAAAAAAATTAAAAAAACTTGTTTGTTCACATTTTTTTCCCTTTGTAGTGTCTAAGTCAGCTGTGATAATATAAGAAATTTCCAGTTCTGACAAGTAGATGGCGCAAAATCAGAGTCGCCCAGAGAGATTTTACATGGATCAGTTTCAAATTATTTTAATGAAGTGATTTGGAACTGTCACTTCTGTATGGCGAAATCTTGTTAAATTTTTAAGATTAGTGGGATAATCCATTCAACAGCCGAAATCGAGTGATTAAGTGTCGGTCTGAACATAATATAAGGGCAGCATTACAGACCCACAAAAGATCAAACGACAATTACGAACAAAATTTCGAAACTTAGGGTAAACAGCATAGTGGAATTAAGTAGAACAGTAAAATAAATGGTAGATAATATAACAGAATATAGTGCACTAAGCGAAAATGGTGATACTATGAAAGAAATTTTTTCGGGAATGCTAAATCAGCGAATAAAACAATAAGCGACAGGGACATTTGCATATACAGTGCAATCAATCACAGCATTGACTGACATAACAAATGAAATTTGTAAAATTAGTGGTTTGGATGAAGGCAATCTAAATAGTATTAACAATAAATAATTTCATTCGGGATAAAGGAAACATAATACTTATCAAAACAGACCACTTTCGGGGCAATATCGTCCACAACAAAATCAAAGCTTCTCAGGACGACATCGTGCACAAAACCAAAATTCCTCAGAGCAACAGTATCGTCCACAATCTGGACAAAATCAAATGAGTTCCTATGGACAACAATACAATCATACAAGACAGCCATCGTGGCAAAGCCATCGAAATTATTCAAGGCAATATCAAAACTATTTTTTTACTCGAGACAGCAAAAAAGTTCGGAGAATAGTAAACAAGAATTACAATGAGCAGAAGCTGAACCCATGGATGTGGACACAATGAGTTGAAGAGGTGATCTACAAGAATCCAATACAAACCAGGAGTTTTTTTACAAACTAGCTTCGAAATCTTGGGGAAATAAAAACAATTGTATTAACGTTTTTTGAGAAACAATTTTATGCTCTGATTGATTCAACCATAAGCATAACAAAAAAATTTAGTTTAGTAAATTTAAATTGCCAGTGCTTAAAAGTGACAACACTGTGGTGAAAACTTTAAACGGAATAATTTAAACACCAAATATTAAGGTGAAGACCCCTTGAGCAAAAGAATTCAAACATCCGGAAAACGCCAGAATGAGGTGGTTGTTAATGGAT
>CM050326.1:51474990-51555551 GCA_027475135.1 Bactrocera correcta
TACTATAAACTTACATATGCACGAATTCTTACTTACTAGTACTTATTTCTATATACTCTATAATGATAACGTAAGCAATAATTATAGCGAAACAGCAAACCTCAGTTTGGTCGAGAAACGGCTAACATTGCGGCGGAACGGCTTCCGTACTGCTTTAGTGCCGACGAAATGTGGTTTTGTTGTAATTTTTGGAAATTAACTTTATTGAGCAATGATATTGTATATTTACAGAATATTGCTGAATCGAGTAATATCAGTATATTTTGCTAGCTACGACAACTTTGTTGTTGTACATTTTGTTAGCTATGCTAGCTGTGATAACTTGTATGTCTAATATACAGTTTAAGCTGTAATACGGCATACAACTACTTAGAAATAACCTAACTGTTATATACGAAAAACCGGTTAGACAATTCCGTATATGCATATGTATGTATGTATATAGGTACCGAAATAAATAAAAAAATTACGGTACCTGCCTATTGCATATTTTGTGTTTCCAAGTACACTATAATTTTCCATAATCAAAAAAAAATTTTTCAAAGTCAAGTATTATTACTTGCATGTTTTGGTGATACCCCTTGGGCTAAAAAAGCAACAAGCAGGATCGCCTATAATAAATAAGCAAAGGCGAGCAAAAAAAAGAAAATGCAAATACATACATATGTACACATATAAGTAAAGGTACTCAATTGTATAAAAGATACATACACACATATGGGCATATTCATACATACAAAAAATTAATGGGCCATCAAACTTTTCACGCCAAATTTTATATTCCGCAATTTGTATACATATATCAACTGTATAGAGGAAAATTTTTGAAAAACTGTTGTTAAACTACCTGCATTCAGCTTACTTCGTGCCTCTAAACACACTACAAAAAAATTTTTTCTTACTTGCAAGTTCTGGCGATACCCCTTGGGCCAACAAAACAACAAGCAGGATCGCTTTAACATACTACACAAGCAAAGTCAGAAGAAAAAAACAACACCAACATAATAGTACATATTTAATTATGTACATATATGTATGTATATCGCGATCCAACTATTTCTCGTTTATCTCTCTTACGTTTTCTCTGTGTCTTAATATATACAAACGTATCAATAAAAAGGTTCCAAATACATACATACCTACTACAAGGAATAATGTATAAAATATATTTATTACTCCGGTCCGCGAACTTAAAACCAACAAAAAAACTCGGAACAAAACGAAATCAAAGAACATGTGCATGGAGGATATCCATATTCAAACATTGAAAAATTAAAATTAACTAACATACATATTTATGTATGCGTATTTATGCATATATACATAGTATATATGTGCGTACATCGAGTACTTATCGCAATTTCTTTTTCGCGTTCTTGTTGAGCAAACGTATGCAGATGCAATTAACAAAACATTTGCATACATACTCATATATTTAATATTATATACTATACTATATTTACGAATATATAAAAAATTGTATACTTATTTTCCGTGCATTTCGTTTTATTGCGTATACGTATTACATACATATGTAACATACATATGTATATAACAATTGTGCGAAACTATAAGAGAAACGACATACAAACATAAAGCATAACTACATATGTATATGCATATAAATACATTATATAATATATTATACATACGTATATTTTTGCGTTATTATTATTTTCTTTCTTTTTGCATTCTTATCTCAAAATATACAGTACTAAGAAATAATATACAAATTAATCGCGAGTATATCGCAGATACGTTCAACTGATACACGGTAAAATAAAAAAAAATAACAACAATAATTACATATTATATACAAATATTTTTTGATTTTGACAATATCATTCAATTAATTAATAATAAAAGTTTCAAAAGAAGACCTAGATACAGGTATATTCTTGAAAGTGCCAGCTTATAATACTGAAGTTTTTCACGGAGCAGTGGCTGTCCTTCCGGGACATGTTCACTGCCGTACACATTAACCATCACAAACTTTCGCGAGCTCAAAAGCTGTACCATCTCAGATACAAAACAAAAGGGGAAGCTGGCAGTATCGTCAAGCGTTTCGCTTTAAATGACAAAAACTTTAATCTGGCTTGGGAAGCACTGGTCGAAAGATACTAAAATGAAGGAGTATTGGTAGACAACCAAATTACAATTTTAATGAATTTACCAAAAATTCAACAATAAACAAGCCAAGAGTTTCAAAAACTATACTCGACAGTGACTAATCTGTGTTAGAAACACAAAAGATTTCTACAGAATCGTGGGACCCTATCCTAGTAAATATTTGTGCAGCAACACTGCCTGATGCTGCTTTGCTACGATGGGAGCAATCACTAGGACAAGAAAGAAATCGCCAAAATGCCATCAAACGAAAGACTTCTTAACAACTCAGTACGAAATAGCTGAGCGAGTTGACAAAAAAATAGTCAAGCCAAAAAATAATCAAAATGAGTCGAATAAAAACTTTTTTAAACCCCAAGCCAGCAATAATACACAATAAAATAGGCACGCTAATAGAAGCCAAACATTTGTGACAAATCAAACAAATCATTGGCAATCATTATGTGAATTATGTAAAGGAGGTCACAATATCGATCTTGCGAGAAGTTTAAAAAAATGTCTGTTTCAGATAGACACAATCTTGTCCGACAACATAAACTTTGCATCAACTATCTGTCCAAATATCACGGGACAAAAGACTGTGAAAGCAAATTGTGTGTACTGTCAACGAAGACATCACTCATTGCTTCATATTACAAATTTTCAAAATATAAAGCAAAATCAATTTCATAAAGCCACCGGGTTAGTCACTACAACCAAAAGTGATAATCCCGAAATCTCAAATCCCGAAAAAAGGGAAGAACAACCATGTTGCTCTAAAGCAGCAAAAATTCAAGCTCTTCATTTAGAGAATGAAAGCAATATTCTTTTACCCACTGCGGTCATCGTTATTGAACATAGAGGAAAATTATTCAAATTAAGAGCATTAATAGATCAAGGTTCTCAAAGATCCTTTATATCATCTAAAGCTCAAAATCGGCTGAAATTGCCTGTCAAAAATTCAAATTTCCAAATTTCAGGAATGGGCGGAAGAATTATACAAAATTCAAACAAAATTTGCCCAATCACTATAGTCTCTCCAAACGCGGATATAAGAATAGATGCACAAGTCATCGTTCTACCGCAACTCACAAATTTGCTTCCAAGCTGTGAAGTAAATAAAAAGCAATGGGAAAAATGCTCATATCTCAAATTATCAGATCCCAACTGCCATACCCCATCACAAATCGATTTGTTATTAGGTAGTGACTTAATACCTCAAATAATTCTTGAAGGTATAGAAAAAATATCCAATAAATTGTTAGCCCAAAATACAATCTTTGGGTGGATATTAAGTGGCCAAGTCACAGAAAAAAATAACTCTTTTACAACTGAAGTTGAAAATATTTCAAACGAATATTTAAATAATGAACTCAAAAAATTCTGGGAAGTAGAAGAATTACCTCAGACTACTCAACTTTCAGAAGAAGACCAGGCATGCGAAGCCTATTATAAGTCCACAAAAGCAAGAAACGAAAATGGTCGTTATGTTGTGCGACTCCCTTTCAAACCCACCTTCCCAGATTCTATAGCTCAAGGTCACTCAAGAATATCAGCAGTCCAGCAATTTCTAAGCTTGGAAAAAAGTCTGATAAAGAAAAGTGAACTCAAATCAGCATACTACTGTGCCCAAAAACATTTGAATTTAAACTGCGCTCGTCGAAGAATTTTTAGAATTATTTTTTTTTTTTAGGTTGGTAGTACTGTCAGTCATATTTATGTAAAGTTTCATGTCAAAATATTCATTAGTGTTTAAGATACGTGTCGTTTTGTGAGCTGCTAAAAGTGAGTTTTTCGTTTTTTGCGATGTCAACATTTGTTGTGCAAAGAATTTGCATAATATTTTGTTTACGGAATCAATTTTCTGCTGCGGATACGTGAGATAAGTGGTATGGTGAGTTCCAAGCCGGCCGTGAACGTGTCGAAGGCGAAAAGCATCCAGGGCGCCCATCAACCTCAACCGACGAAGCTCACGTTCAACAAATCAAAGATTTGGTGTTGAAAAACCGTCGATTAACATATAGAGACCTAGCTGATGAAGTTGGCATATCGAAAGGCTCAGCCAAGACCATTTTGAAGGACGTTTTGGGCCTCAAGCGCGTTAAATCTCGACTGGTAACGAAAACATTGAATTTTTTGGAAAAACGGCGTCGCGATGAAGTGTGTGAAACGATGCTTTTCGACTACAAGGGTGTCAAGAAACGCATTATAACAGGCGATGGGACTTGGATCTATGCTTACGACCCCAAAACAACCGATCAATCGAGTGAATATCGTGCCAAAAGAGGCCGAGACCAAAAAAATCGCTCCAAAGTCGCTCAAAAATCAAGGTCATGTTGACTGTTTTCTTCGATTATCGTGGTGTTGAGCATTATGAATTCCTTCCAACCGGTCAAACAGTCAGCAAGGAATATTATTTGAACGTTATGCGTCGTTTGCGAAACTCTATCCTCCTAAAAAGGCCGGAATTGTGGAAAAACAATTCTTGGTTTTTACACCATTCCATACTGCCCTCGTAATTCGTGATCATTTCGCCAAAAACACAACCCATATCGTTCCGCAACCACCGTATTCACCTGATCTGGCGCCGTGCGACTTCTGGCTGTTCACCAAGCTCAAAAGACCGCTCCGGAGACACCGTTTTTATACGCTAGAGGAGATTCAAGCCGCAGCGAAGACGGAATGAAGGCCATCCCGGAAAGTGACTACAACCAGTGTTTCGATGATTGGAAAATCCTTTGGCATAAGTTCATAAGTATCTGCCACATCACGGGGTAATATGACCTAATAAAATAACAACAAAAGTACGAGTGATTTTCAACGTCTCCAAATGTACATGCTCAAGTAACTCACTCAACGACGTACTATATACTGGCCCAACCTTACAACCTGATCTCATGCTGCTAATACTAACTTGGCGCATGTTTAAATATGTGTTTAATGGAGATGTAGAGAAAATGTACCGACAAATTCTAGTACATGAAGATGACCAAGATTTCCAGCGTATAGTCTTCCGCAAGGCTATACTAGGAGGATGGAGTCATATGTAGAAGATCACGAAAGTGAGGAAATTTCTCTGATCGCCATTCACTTGAGAGTGGCCAGAAACGATTCTTTTACATATGACTCAAGCAGCTGATGACTTCCGGTCTATGACCAAGTATCCTCTGGGTAGCCTAAGAATATCCGTTTGAAGGCGAGCTAAAGTGAGAAGGCGAAACATCCCCTGCATAGGGTTGTGCGTTGGGTTTGGGACCCGCCACGTAGTAAACACCCCCAACGAAAAATAAACAACAGCCTCGGATGCGAGACCCCCCTTTTGATGACGACCTTGGCAAACGAAATAAGGATTTCGAATTGAGGGCATGCACCTGGAATGTCCGGTCCCGTAATTGGGAAGGTGCTGCTGCCCAGCTGGTTGATGTCCTCGTGAAAATAAAGGCTGACATCACCGCCGTCCAAGAAATGCGATGGACGGGACAAGGACAAAGGCAAGTAGGTCCTTGTGGCATTTACCACAGTGGCCATATAAAGCAGCGCAAGTTTGGTGTGGGATTCGTGGTGGGAGAGAGACTCCGTCTCCGAGTACTATCATTCACTCCTGTGAATGAACGCCTAGCCACAATCCGCATCAAAGCGAGGTTCTTCAACATATCGCTGATTTGCGCCCACGCCCCGACGGAAGAGAAGGACGATGTGACCAATATGCCTTTTATGAGTGCTTGGAGCGCACTTATGAGAGATGCCCCCGCCACGATGTCAAAATCGTGCTTGGCGACTTCAATCCCAGGGTGGGCAAAGAAGGTATCTTTGGCACTACGGTCGGTAAATTCAGCCTCCACGAGGAAATATCCCCAAATGGGCTGAGGCTGATCGACTTCGCCGGGGCCCGAAATATGGTTATCTGTAGTACTAGATTCCAGCATAAGAAGATACATCAAGCCACCTGACTGTCTCCGGATTGAAAGCCACCAACCAGATCGAACATGTTGTGATAGATGGAAGACACGTCTCCAGTGTTCTAGACGTGAGTACGCTCCGAGGTCCTAACATCGACTCGGACCATTACCTTGTTGCAGCCAAGATTCGCACCCGCCTCTGTGCAGCAAAAAACGCACGTCAACAAACACAAGGAAGGTTCGACGTCGATAAACTGCAATCACAACACACAGCCGAACGATTTTCTACTCGGCTTGCACTCCTGCTCTCTGTGAGCACTCGTCAACAACTCGGTAAAAGGGAACTGTGGGACGGCATTTCAAACTCCTTACGTACAGCTGTAACCGAAACCATTGGTTTTCGGAAAGTGCAAAAGAAGAGCTGGTACGTCGAGGAGTGCCGTGTCGCAGCGGGGAGAAAACAGGCTGCCTACCTCGCAACGTTACGATCGACCACAACACGTGCGGGATGGGATAGATACCGAGAGTTGAAGAGGGAAGCGAGACGCATTTGTAGACAGAAAACGAAAGAGGCCGAAATGCGTGAGTACGAAGAGCTTGATAAGCTGGCCGACAGGGGTATTGCTCGAAAATTCTGCGAAAAAATGCGGCAGCTTACAGAAGGTTTCAAGACCGGAGCATAATCTTGTAGAACCCCCTAAGGTGATCTAGTCACCGATGCCCAGAACATACTTAAATTATGCAGGGAACACTTTCCCAGCCTGCTGAATGGCAGTGAACGAACAACGTCAAAAGAAAGCGAACCCGATTCCCCAATCGATCTCGATGAAGCAGACGTTCCATTGCCCGACAATGAAGAGGTTCGAATAGCAATTGCCCGCCTGAAGAACAACAAAGCGGCAGGGGCCGACGGATTGCCGGCCGAGCTAATCAAACACGGCGGCGAAGAACTGATAAGGAGCATGCGTCAGCTTCTTTGTATGCCCAACGACTGGAATTTAAGTGTGCTATGCCCACTCCATAAAAAAAGAGACCCCACAATCTGCGCCAACTACCGTGGGATTAGCCTCCTCAACATCGCATATAAGGTTCTGTCGAGCGTATTGTGTGAAAGATTAAAGCTCACCGTCAACAAACTGATTGGACCTTATCAGTGTGGCTTTAGACCTGGTAAATCAACAACCGTCCAGATATTCACGATGCGCCAAATCTTGGAAAAGACCCGTGAAAGGAGAATCGACACTCACCACCTCTTCGTCGATTTCAAAGCTGCTTTCGACAGCACGAAAAGGAGCTGCCTTTATGCCGCGATGTCTGAATTTGGTATCCCCGCAAAACTAATACGGCTGTGTAAGCTGACGTTGAGCAACACGAAAAGTTCCGTCAGAATCGGGAAGGACCTCTCCGAGCCTTTCGATACCAAACGAGGTTTCAGACAAGGCGCTTCCCTATCGTGCGACTTTTTCAACCTGCTTATGGAGAAAATAGTTCGAGCTGCAGAACTCAACAGAGAAGGTACCATCTTCTATAAGAGTGTACAACTGCTGGCGTATGCCGATGATATTGATATCATCGGCCTCAACACCCGCGCCGTTAGTTCTGCTTTCTCCAGACTGGACAAGGAAGCAAAAGAAATGGGTCTGGCAGTGAACGAGGGCAAGACGAAATATTTCCGGTCATCAAACAAACAGTCGTCGCACTCGCGACTTGGCACTCATGTCACTGTTGACAGTCATAACATTGAAGTTGTAGATAATTTCGTCTATCTTGGAACCAGCGTAAACACCACCAACAATGTCAACCTAGAAATCCAACGCAGGATAACTCTTGCCAACAGGTGCTACTTCGGACTAAGTAGGCAATTGAGAAGCAAAGTCCTCTCTCGACAAACAAAAACCAAACTCTATAAGTCACTCATAATTCCCGTCCTGCTATATGGTGCAGAGGCTTGGACGATGTCAACAACGGATGAGTCGACGTTGCGAGTTTTCGAGAGAAAGGTTCTGCGAAAGATTTATGGTCCTTTGCGCGTTGGCCACGGCGAATATCGCATTCGATGGAACGATGAGCTGTACGAGATATACGACGACATTGACATTGTGCAGCGAATTAAAAGACAGCGGCTACGCTGGCTAGGTCATGTTGTCCGGATGGATGAAAACACTACAGCACTGAAAGTATTCGACGCAGTACCCGCCGCTGGAAGCAGAGGAAGAGGAATACCTCCACTCCGTTGGAAGGACCAAGTGGAGAAGGACCTGGCCTCGCTTGGAATATCCAATTGGCGCCACGTAGCGAAGAGAAGAAACGACTGGCGCGCTGTTGTTGACTCGGCTATAATCGCGTAAGCGGTGTCTACGCTAGTAAAGAAGAAGAAGAAGTGTGAGCATAGAAGCATATCTCCATCATTTTATACTGGAGTCCAATTGACAGACAAATGCCAAAGTTATGGTATCAGTCTTTTGGAATGCACATGGTATAATATTCATCGACTGATTACTGAGCCATAGCGCTGCGTATTTGGTTGCAGTTCTATTCTACCATTCCCAATATTGAGCAATTTTATTTTTTTTGAGGAAGAACCAGTTTGAAATTACACATATTTAATTCATCGCTTCCGTTTAAATATTTCACTGCTCTGTGCAATGTTTCGAAAATAATGCATATATCTCAAATTATAATAGACTTTTTTATAAACGCTGTAGTTATTCCGCTATTTTTTATGTTTTTAGGATTACTGTGAATGTTTTGACGACGAAAATGTCAATGCAATTTTATTTTTTGTGATATTAAAAATATCCCACGGGTTCGTCTTAAAAGCAAACTGTCTTGTTTAGGAGCAACAATCAGTATAACCGATATACTAATAGCGCAATTCTGTAAGGGGATCTGAGACATTTTGAGTTAAAGTCTTAATCTGTCACTAGTTACTAGTGGGTTGAGGCTGATCGACTTCGCCGGGGCCCGAAAAGTAGTTATCTGCGGTACTAGATTCCAGCACAAGAAAATACATCAAGCTACCTGGCTATCTTCGGATCGAAAAACCACTAACCAGATGGATCATGTATTGATAGACAGAAGACACGTCTCTAGTGTTCTAGACGTGCTCACGCTCCGAGGCCTTAACCTAGACTCGGACTACTACCTTGTTGCAGTCAAGACTCGCAGCCGCCTCTGTGCATCAAAGAATGCACGTTAACAAACACAAGGAAGGTTCGACGTCGAGAAGCTGCAATCACGACAGACTGCCGAACAATTTTCTGCTCGACTTGTACTCCTGCTCTTTGAGAACATTCAGCATCTCAGTATAAGAGAACTGTGGACGGCTTACGTACAGCTGCAAATGAAACCATTGGTTTTCGGAAAAGGCAAAATAGCAATTGGTGCGATGAAGATTATTATGTCGCAGTGGAGAGTAAACCGACTGCCTACCTCAACGATACAATCGACCAGAAAACGTGCGGGAAAAGATAGCTACGCAAAGTTGATGAGGATAGGGAAACGTATTTGCAGACATAAACGGAAAGAGGACAACAAGCTTAACAAGTTGGCCGACAGGGGTGATGCCGGAAAATTTCACGAAAAGTCGCGGCGACTAACAGAAGATTTAAAGAACGGAGCATACTCTTATAGAATCTCTAGAGATGATCAAGGGCTGATGCCCAGAGAATACTAAAATTATGGAGAGAACACCTGTCCCACCTGCTGAATGGCACTGAAAGTAACACCAGGAGAAGGAGAACGCGATTCTCAAATCGATGAGGATGGCGCAGACGATCCATTGCCCGACCATGAAGAAGTTCGAATAGCAATTAACCGTCTGTAGAACAAGATATCGAGCTATTCAAACGCGGCGGCGAAAAACTGATAAGGAGCATTCATCAACTTTCTTGTAACATATGGTAGGACGAGAGCATGCCCAGCAATCGGAATTTAAGTGTGCTCTGTCCAATCCACAAAACAGGAGACCCCACAATATGCGCTAACTACCCTGGGATAAGTCTCCTACGTATTCTATTGAGCGTATTGTGGAAAATCAAAAACCGATCAGATATTCACCATGCAGCAAATCTTGGAAAGGACCCGTGAGAAGAGAATTGACACATAACACCTCCTCGTCGATTTCAAAGCTGCTTTTGACAGCACGAAATGGAGCGAAGTCTGAATGTGGTATTCCCACAAAGCTAATAAGCGACACCAAAAGTTCCGTCAGAATCGGGAAGGACCTCTCGGAACCGATAGGTCTGGCAGTGAACGAGGTCAAGACGAATTATTTCCTGTCTTCAAACAAACAGTCATCGCACTCGCGACTAGGCTCCTACGTCATTTTTGACGGTCATAACTTCGAAGTTGTAGATAATTTCGTCTATCTTGGAACCAGCATTAACAGCAACAATAATGTCACCCTCGAAATCCAACGCAGAATAACTCTTGCCAACAGGTGCCACTTTGGCCTTAATAGGCAATTGAAAAGTAAAGTAGTAGAAAACGGTAGAATTATGTCGAGTTACAGTCTTTGGCCGGATAATAGTAATGGCCAGCTCCGAAAGTATTCGACGCAATACCCGAAGGGGGGAAGCAGAGGAGAAGGATCTGGCTTCGCTTGGTATTTCCAATTGGCGCTACGTTGCGAAAAGGGGAAACTCGGCTATAATCGAGTAAGCGGTGTCGACACCAGTAAAGAAAAAGAAGAATATACAGTCGGAAAAACAATAGGCAGTATGAAGATTAAGGTCATAGAATACAATAGGAAATAGTAATTGGCACGCAGTTTTTAGTGTATAAACCAGTGCTGCCAGAGCGACGAATTTTCCCGGAGTTTTCGAGGCTACATACATCTCAATATAAACCCATACTTTTGTGCAATTTGATATCATATATTGTACATAAATAGTGTCCTGGTGTCGATTTATATAGAAATCATATGATGTCGGATTTTTCCAAATTTTTGAATATAATGAATGAATATAAAGTTATGGTGAATTATTAGTTCATAAACAATTGACCTTACAATGTTGAAGATTTATAAGTATGGTTGTTTAGATATTTGGCATGAAATTTCACGCATTTCGTATACTATTTTAGGCAATTAAATTCCTGAACAAAAAGACCAAACTGCAGGAGTGGAATTTTTATGTTCTAATTTCATTTAGTATATTGGTCTTTCAACATATATTTCAATGCAGAAAACAATTTGTGTAAGCTTTAATATATTTACTTCCTAATATGATGCAATTTTGATAATAACTTTTTGTAAACAGAGTAAATTTCTCAACTCTTCAGATGTGCTATGTTATTTTTATTTATTTTACAATAGGGGTATTCTCTTGCTTTTGCAAAACCCTTGCACGGTGCAAGAATTGCAGATTTTTCCACCTAATACAGTGGTCGGCATGAGGATCTGTCACTGTGTTGGTGAGCACGAAAAAAAAGTAGGCCAGTGAGAAATTGGAATTAAAATTAAGCAATTTTTATTAATAATGAAAATTGACAAAATGTCTTTTGAGGATTTATTCCCTATTTTCTTTAAAAGACTTCGAACATAAAAGGCATTGCATGGCATCAAAGGCATTTAGAATCATAAAATATTTCTCGCAGGACATATTTCGTTTTGCGCTATGGTCTTGCTTGATGTTAATTCGTTGCTGGCTCGACAACGACTGAACGATAGAGCGTAAGCGTACGTGTGAAGTTAGTTTGCACAATTGTGCTAAGAAATGCCGACCATTGACCTAACACAACGACACAACAACAAACACACGCAGAAAAATATTTGCAAGGGTTGTAAAATATGTCAGATGTTTATTTGCGTGACAATACACGCAAGTCATTTTACAAAAAGTCATATTTTGACGTTAAATTGTAGAGAACCGTAAATTTTAAATTAATTTTATAATTTCTATTTAAATTATAAAGATTTGTTACAATTTTTTTTGTTAAAAATGTATGCCAATTCACAATAGCCATGCACAATAGTCATTTACAATAAATTGACCGAATCAGCCGTTCATATATCACTACATTCTGCAATGGGTGATCTCATGCCCTCGTATATTTCGGTATAGAATTTTTGCAATCTGCAATTTTGCAAGAGCAAGAGAATCCCCCTTATGTAACGGTATGCAATTTGATGACAATCTGTTCAACGAAATACGAACCAACTGTATTTAAAAACACAAACATTTCTGCAATTATTAGAGTTTATTTAATATTTGTAAGAAGCAAAAAAGAATATTTAAGAAAATAATTTCAAGTGTATGTCTAGTTAACGTGATTAGAGGCACCAATATGACTTTTGACATAAATAATACTTCAATGCTTTCAAAATTGTTCAAATTTCCAAGACGTAATGTAAGTGAGGGTCGCAACGTATTATTGTACATTTACCATTATAACAAAACTTCTTACTGCTACGATTTAAATTAATATTAATACCTTGAGACGCACTTAGTAATTTCAATTAAAAAATCATACACGAATATCATGGTCTTAAAATAAAATTACGTGTATATTTTAATGTTTAGTAAGTAGGGTCTCTGCGCTGTTTCGCTGGCAAAACTGACTGAAGTAATTTTCTGGAAAATATATCAATTATACTATGTTCGGACCGACATTGTGTGTTTTCGATGAGTTTTCACTGACAACTATCAATAGCGGCATTCTCTTACTCTTGCAAGATTGCACGATAACACAAAACGCAAAAATCCTATCCCGAATATGCAAGGCCAAGAGAGCACCCATTGCAGAATCTAGTGGTATATGACGGCATGAAAATAAAAATGGGTTTTGGTCTGACATATTTTACAGCCATTGCAAATAATTTTCTGTGTGTGTTTGTTGTTATGCCGTTGCACCAAGAGGAAAATTCTGCAATTTCTGCACCGTGCAAGTTGTTGCAAGAGCAAGAGAATTCCCCTAATATGAGAATATCAAGTGACACCTGTATTTGTATGTGGAATGTAAACAAATATAATATCAAGTGGCAATTTAGGGCCGGCAAAATATGTTGAAAAAAATCGATTTAACTAAAACAGGCACCGATTATAATGAGTGGAATGCAAGTTTTCAATTAGTTTTGAGCGAAAACTGTGTTTTCGTTTGACAGATTTTATATGGTCGAAAACACAAGTTTTCGTGCGAAAACCAGTTTTTCCCTCGAAAACATGTTTTCAATTTCGGTCCGAACATAGTACATCCAGCGAAATATTTATAAGGCCACCGTCAAATTTCATATTTTTCTTAGAAAAATATATGTAAGCGTCCACAGATACTGCATTTTAAATGTACGGGATGACGTTTAAATTATTTCATATTGATTGATTATTTTAATCACAGTAGGCGCTGAATATTTAACGGAACCGTTATATCTAAACGAAATATTTATAAAACCAGAGCTGCTTATTTGACTCCATTGCTATTTTAGTTGTGACAAATAAGACTACATGTGAGTTATAGTTATTATTGAATAAGTAATTTAATTAGATATTTAATTTCATTAATTTTTTTTTTAATTTTCTGGAAATCGTAAAGAATGCCTCGCGGAAAGCTTTGACGGAAGAAGAGAACGAAAAATTATGACATATCATGAAGAGGGTTTGTCAAATCGAGACATTTCAAGACGTTTAAATAGGTCGAAGGATATTGTAAGAAATCTTTTAAAATTAGGGACCAATTATGGAAAAAATAAGAGAAGTGGAAGGCCTCCAAAAGTGAACGAACGCGACGAATTGACGACGAGTGGAAAACTGTTATTTTTACTGACGAAAAAAAAATCAATTTAGATGGCCCCTATGGTCTCCAAAAATATTGCAGGCCCATAGAATCTACTAGGCAGAAATGTAAGAGACGAAATTTTGGTGGCGGATCACTCATGGTTTGGGCTGGGATAACTTACAGAGAGAAAACTCAAGTTTGCTTTGTAACAAAAAAAATGGACTCAGAATATTACATTGAACTACTGGATGAAGTTCTTATTGATTTCGGAGAGGAATTTTTTGGAAATTAATTCATTTTCCAGCAAGACAATGCAGCGATACATCGTATCAAGAAAACAGTTGATTTCTTGCTGGCTCGGAATATTAAATTTCTCGATTGGCCTGCAATTTGTCCCGATCTAAACCCTATTGAGAACCTTTGGTCCGTGTTATCAGCCAAGGTTTTCGAAAAGGGACGGCAATTTGATAACGTAAAATGTCTAAGAAATGCCATCGTTGAAAATTGGGAAACAATTGATCAAATCGTTATCCTTTCTTTAATTAATTCTATCATACATCTTATTAAACATTTCATATTTCTCTTAAATACTAAAAATGTAATGAATAATCAAAGTGGCTTTAGAATTATTTCGTTTGGATTATTAGAACTTTGAGTCAGCAGTAGCCATAGCCAAGGTGTAGCAAATTTATAGCGAATTTATGATAGAGCTGGTTAATTGGAGTTGATATTGTATAGAAGTTATTCGTCTGCAATTTAACAGAAATTCATCTTGTAATAGCCAGAAAAAATATAAATTTTTTTGTACTATGTGTTGCTATGCACATAACTCAACAACGGCTGGATCAATTTGGCCAATTCTTTTTGAAAACAGCCCTTTTCTTTTTCCCCATATAAACGAATGAATGTTTGTTTGTTAGTAACGCTAATACTCTAGAATGGCTCAACCAATCTTGATGAAATTTGTAGAGCTTGTTCGCTGTGGATCGGGGAAGGTTTAGACGAAAAAAAAACAGTATGCTTTTCTTGATTAAAATTTGCATTCTTTATTCCGGCTCTTCAAAACAAAACTTATTGAAAATTATTCAGTGAAAACGTTATGTGTGTTGCACACAAAGTCATCAATTATAGATTGAAATTTGGATTGTGGTCAATCAGCAAGCAATCGTGACGATGTCACAGCACGATCTTTCAAACAACACTTACAATGTTTGTGGTCAATCAGCAAGCGATCGTCACGATGTCACAGCACGATCTTTCAAACAACACTTACAATGTTTGATGGACTTTATCTTGAAGGAACGTATATGTGGTGCTGTTAGATGCTGCACGTACACATTCTTCTTTGGTTCTGATCCAGAAAAAGATCCAGTATTATACGAAGTGGTAGGAACCAATATGGTCCATGAACCTTGCGGACACCACAATCCCTTTTCGATTTGTACGCCTGACAATAAATGCACGAAACACTATTCACGTGCTTTTCGGTCGCAAACACAAACTGGAAATGATGAATATCCACTCTATCGGCGTCGCTCACCAGATAACAATAGCAGAAGATTCAGCATTCAATTTAAAAGAGTGAATATTGAAGTTGACAACACATGGATCGTACTATATTCCCCACTATTGTTTACTTCCGATTCATAACTCATGAAATTTCTCAAGCGTTTTTGAGAATAAAAATTTTCTGGGATGCGTGTTTATGTGATTATTTTAAATATTTCACTTCGCGGAAATACACAAATTGCCTGTGCCTACGTAGAATGTTTAAGTGCTCCGAAAATTGCGACGGCGAGAAAATAGAAACGCGTGCGAATTCTATGGCGGTCTAATAATAATTACTTCTTTATTTCAGCAACTAGATGACTTAGCCGAAATCTTAAAGCTAACGGGAAAAAACAGTTGGAATGTTAGTATGTATGTATGTACAAAAAGGAGGTAAGTACAATTCATTTCGTTAACTTATGGTAATAGATTAAGATGAGTATATTTAACATTATTAGGGTAAGTACAATAAAAGGAAAGCTTTAAAATTCAAATATAAAATGTATTTCAGAAAAGTAAGTAATTTTAATTTCATGTTTTATTTTAGATTGACGCAACACCGGCCACCTTGACAGGATCAGGATCCTTCAACATCCATGGGCAGTAATGCGAGTTTGTGAATTGGGCGCTTAATGGTGCCCGCCTTGGTTGCCACGTCTGCCACTCGTACCTTGCCGTCTTGGCCTTCGACGGTTGCGACAACGCGTCCGATTACCCACTGCTGCGGCGGCACGTTGTCTTCGTGAACGAGGACGAGATCGCCTGGCTGTAGGTTGCGTTTGGGGTGCAGCCATTTGTTGCGTTCCTGAAGGCCCGTCATGTAGGTTTTGGACCACTGTCGCCAAAACTGTTGCTTGAGACAGCAAACAAGTTGCCATCTCTCGCAGCAACGAATTGGGTCCGTTGGCACTTGTGCTGGTGGCAGTGCTCGCAGAGGGCAACCGATTAGAAGGTGCGCTGGAGTTGGTGCTTCTCCGTCGTTGGGGTCCTGTCTCAACGGTGCGAGGGGACGAGAATTCAAAATGGCCTCCACTTCGGCCAGTAGTGTTGAGAACTCCTCCGTCATGAGTAGAGCGTTGCCGAGTGCTCGAACGATCAGATGCTGGGCTGACTTCACGGCCGCCTCCCATAATCCGATGAAGTGCGGCGCCCTGGGTTGTATAAAGCCGAAGCTGAATCTTTCTTCGGCTGCGAACCCCATTAGTTCTGGGACTTGCGCTAGGAACGCCCCCTTCAGCTCCCGCAGCTTGCGGTCGGCGCCGACAAAGTTGGTTGCGTTGTCGCTGAATACTTTCTGTGGCATCTCTCGGCGACCAATGAACCTTTTGAGGGCGACAATAAAAGAATTAGTAGATAGGTCCGAGACGAGTTCTAAATGTACTGCTTGAAGTGAAGCAAACGAAAACTGCTATATAAGTTTTTAGGGGTGGGACCACAAAAATCTACGCCACATATCAGAAAGGGTCGTAACGCTCGAAGTCTTTCAACTGGCAAATTTCCCTTTATTTGGGTTTGCAACTTCGGCTTTTAATGAAAGCAGTGTGTACAATTTCTTACGGTTCTACTGCAAGCTTCTCTGGCATTCATTAGCCATATATGTTCTCGAAGAAGCGCAACCAACGCTTTTGCCCCAGCGTGGTGGTTTCGAAAGTGCAGGAACCGTAAATAAGTGATAACGAAATGCGAATTTTTATTCAGTAATAATGGGAATTTGGCATCGTATGGGAGAAATGCATTTAATAGGCGACCTTCTACTCGGATTAATTTAAAGGAAAGCGACGTATCCGAGTACTCATGCAAGAACGGGTTGAGTTTTTGCAAGTTAGCGGGTAGCGTCGTGCCTTTAATCAGTTTTTGGATATCGCAGCAACTCAGAATGTTGAATCCCCTGGACAATTTTCAAAAAACTCAAGTTTAATTCATCTGCAGTCAGAGCAACTTTGGTCGTCTGATCTATCGTAATAAATATGCGACCACCAGAGGCAACTTTTGATGAGAAGAGAATTTTTCAATCAGCTCCATTATAGTGTTATCTTTCACATTTGCAGAAAATGTGACAGTGTTTTTCTTCTTCTCTAAGGCTTCGTTTTCTGGGGAGAGCTGAAAGTGAGCGTTAATTGGCCATAAAGTGGGGTCTTCTAGGAGGAATTGTGGACCGCCAAACCATATAGAATTATTCAATTCGTCCACGTTACAACCCCGAGACACTTGATCCGCAGGATTTTGTTTCGTTGACATATGTCGCCACTGTATATTGTCAGTCAATTCTTGGATTTCGGGCACTCTATTTGGGACAAAGTTTGTAATGAAGATGGATGCGTTTTTACCCAGTGCAATACAATTTCAGAGTCTCTCCAAAATGTAATTTTCTCGAATCGTCGACTCAACATTGGTGCAACTCGTCACCATAATTTGGCAAGAAGATGTGCTGCCGAGAGCTCGAGACGCGGAAGAGACTTGGTCTTCAGCGGAGCCACTCTAGACTTTGTAGTAAGCAGCATACATTTGACACCACTATCAGATGGGCTTCGTATGTATATGCAGCATCCGTACGCTCTTATTAAAGCATCGGAGAAGCCATGAACTTGGCATGTAGAAGTCGACTTTAGGTTTACATACCGAGGAATGCTAATTGACGAAAGCTGCAGCTTCAGCCAGCTAGTGTCGAGGCGCAATGGAATCGACTCATCCCAATCTGGTTTTTGAATCCAAAGCTCTTGCTATAAAATTTTTGCTTTGGTAACTAATGGGGCTAATAATCCAAGAGGATGGAAAAGGCGAGCGGAGACTGACAATATGTTCCGTTTAGTGGCTCGCAGATCATTAAAGTTGGCATCCAAAACAAATTGAAACAAATCCTCTTTCGGCAACCAGTGGATTCCTAGTGTTTTAGTTTGAAATGGGGTTTCGTCCATAGCTGAGGTATGCTCAGCCGCTCCAGGGTCAGCCTTGGGACCCACGAACCCTTAGCAAAAAAGAGACGAGTTTTATCCACCTAGAGTTGTATCCACACCCCACCCCTTATGTGGACAGCCAGACCAGCGTGATGTATAAAGTGGTGATGAAAACGAATGAGATTGGCGAGCCAGGCGTTGACGCTTGTTGAAGCTGGCACGGTGATGAAAATGAACGGAATTGATGAGCCAGGCGTTGATGCTTGTTGCGACCGGCACGGTGACGAAAATGAACGGAATTGATGAGCCAGGCGTTGACGCTTGTTGCGACGGGCACGGTGATGAAAATGAACGGAATTGATGAGCCAGGTGTGGACGCTTTTTGCGACTGGCACGGTGACGAAAGTGAACGGAATTGATGAGCCAGGCGTTGACGCTTGTTGCGACGGGCGCGGTGATGAAAATGAACGGAATTGATGAGCCAGGCGGGGACGCTTTTTGCGACTGGCACGGTGATGAAAATGAACGGAATTGATGTGCCAGGCGTTGACGCTTGTTGCGACTGGCACGGTGATGAAAATGAATGGAATTGATGAGCCAGGCGTTGACGCTTTTTGCGACTGGCACGGTGATGAAAATGAACGGAATTGAAGTGCCAGGCGTTGACGCTTGTTGCGACTGGCACGGTGACGAAAATGAAAGGAATTGATGAGCCAGGCGTTGACGCTTGTTGCGACTGGCACGGTGATGAAAATGGACGGAATTGATGAGCCAGGCGTTGACGCTTTCTGCGACTGCCACGGTGATGAAAATGAACGGACTCCTCTGTGTAGGAGAGATTTCGTTAATAGCCAACCGTCTTCGTTGGCCTCCAACTATCAACTCTCCTTGCACTGTACTTACATGTCGCCTGTTAGTCGCGTTAGTTTTAATAACGGTGCCCTACGGTACGTAAGCAGCGGTACTGACGCTGTTCGAGGCAGCGCAGGTGTGCTCCTCATAGTAACGGTCGAGCCTTTGCGCGTACCGATACCAACCTAACAAAACGGCAGAGTCATTGCGAGCACTGGCATCACCGCAGCGTGATGCCTTTTCTGCGCAATGCCTGCGAAGTACCCCATTCTATGGAAGTCATTACGAGCACTGGCACCACACCGAAATGTGATGCCTTTTCTGAGCAATGCCTGCGAAGTACCCCATTCTATGGCAGTCATTGCGAGCACTGGCATCACCGAAACGTGATGCCTTTTCTGCGCAATGCCTGCGAAGTACCCCATTCTATGGCAGTCATTGCGAGCACTGGCACCACACCGAAATGTGATGCCTTTTCTGCGCAATGCCTGCGAAGTACCCCATTCTGTGGCAGTCATTGCGAGCACTGGCACCACACCGAAATGTGATGCCTTTTCTGCGCAATGCCTGCGAAGTACTCCATTCTATGGCAAACGGCAGTCATTGCGAGCACTGGCATCACCGAAACGTGATGCCTTTTCTGCGCAATGCCTGCGAAGTACCCCATTCTATGGCAGTCATTGCGAGCACTGGCACCACACCGAAATGTGATGCCTTTTCTGCGCAATACCTGCGAAGTACCCCATTCTATGGCAGTCATTGCGAGCACTGGCACCACACCGAAATGTGATGCCTTTTCTGCGCAATGCCTGCGAAGTACCCCCTTCTATGGCAGTCACTGCGAGCACTGGCACCACACCGAAATGTGATGCCTTTTCTGCGCAATGCCTGCGGACTACCTATTCCTACGGTGTGCACTTACCCCTGCTTACTGCTGTTATCTGCTGGGCGACCGTCCTGTTCGGCGAGCTGGAGCAAATGATCGCATTTGGAGTGAAGTGCATGCTTTTACAGCCGCATAGCGCAGCTTTCGTCACCGTAGCGAGGTAAGTTGTATGCGTATGGTGCGTTAGTACGTATGGTGGGAATCTCTAGCAGCTTTCATTATCGTAGTGAGGTAAGTTGTGTGCGTATGGTGCGTTAGTACGTATGGTGGGGTACATGATGTAATGTGGAGCGAGGTTGACGTAAATTATTGTAAGGTGGTAAAAGCCACGTTACAAGTTGAATTTTTGTCATTGAAACTTAATGACTTTTCAGTGCAATCACTGTTGAAAAATTTAGGGTGGTTCGAAAACCACTTTGTTAAAGTGAATCCTGCCGAGTTTAATATTCTAATTACTTCACTTCTTATAAGATCTAGAGACTCAAAATTTTCAGATCCTGTCAATAAGTCATCGACATAAAAGTCTCTTTTAATGGCCAGTAAACCGAGTGGGTATTTAGTTGTATTAGCATCGCTGATCATTTATAAAAACCGTGTTGCGAGAAATGGAGCAGGCGCAGCGCCGTATGCTACGGTGTTAAGACGAAAAATTTGAATTTGCTCAGAAGGATGCTCTCTCCACACAATAAGCTGACAATTTCTGTCTTCTTCATGCATAATCATTTGATGGTACATTTTAGTAATGTCCGCTGTTAGTGCATACTTATGTAAGCGAAAACGAGGAAGAGTTGAGTATAACTTTTCTTGGATGGTTGGACCTACCATCAAAAGTTCATTCAACGCTATTTGAGTTGAAGATCGATCGGATCAAATACAACACGTAATTTGGTTGTTGTGCTCTCGGGCCATAAAACGCATTGATGCGTAATGAAGTAGTGTGGCTCACTCGGGATCTTATTGTTTGTTGGGCTCATGTGACCCAGCGCTCTGTATTCATTCACAAAGTCCAGATACATTTTACGAAGTTCTGGATCTTTCAACGTTCTTCTCTCCAGGGCCTGAAACCGCCGGTTTCATAAGTGTGACCGAGTAACTTACGGTCAGCTTTAAATGGCATTCTGACTTGAAGCCGTCCTGAAGGCAATACTTGAGTTGTTTTCACGAAAAATTTTGCACACTCTTTTTGCTCTTGTGTGAATTTGATGCCATTTGTTTCTGAAGGTAATTCTTCTAAGCCCCAGAACTTTTGGACCACCGAATTAATTGACCTTAAGTCATCTTCAGATTGGCATAATGTGCTAGTTGCAGAAGGAGGAGGACTTAGATTGCTGGCATATTTGCCAGACACAACCCTTTTAGGGTTTTCTGTAGCGTTGGTTGATTAAGGCCACTTTTAATTTGATCAACCGCTAACAGATTGAAAAAGGTTTCTGCACCCAATAAGATATCAATCTTTTTTGATTTATGGAATTCAGGATCCGTCAATTTAATATTGTGCGGAATTTTCCAGCCATTAATATGTATGTTATGGTCTGGATGATTAGCCGAAATGCAACGCATTATCCAGAATTCCGCCGAAAATTCGTAATTATTTACCCGCGACTTAACAAACGCGCTTAGCTTTGTCCCCACTTTCGTGTTGGAATTTCCAATTCCTATCATGTTCAACGTTTT
Organism: Bactrocera correcta; assembly: GCA_027475135.1. Taxonomy (NCBI): domain Eukaryota; kingdom Metazoa; phylum Arthropoda; class Insecta; order Diptera; family Tephritidae; genus Bactrocera; species Bactrocera correcta. The sequence continues at coordinate 51,496,563 of CM050326.1, forward strand.
GTGTTGGCGACGAATCCGCAACTTTTGTGTCAAGTCCTCCGTCAACATTACCCGATCCGGCATACTCGCTGTATGCATGGCATGTGTGGTTGATGGTTGCGGATGAGATGCAGCGGGGAAGGAAACCGGGTACTGGTGCAACAATGTGTGATGCGATCGATTGCATACATGACATCGATCCGCTCCGCATTTGGATACCGTATGCCCCTTACGCAAGCAATTTATGCATAAAGGCACCGATTTCACAAACTCGAACCTCTGTTGTACAGGAATCGCCTTGAAAGTGGGGCAGGCAGTTAAAGGGTGTTCCTTTGACTTGCATTTTTGACAAGTTGGCTGCTTTGCATTTTCGGCGACTAAAGCTGATTTTGTCCGGTCCACGTGTGGCTGTTTCATGTGGCTCATGCTGGTTGTGGCTCCAGATTTCGTCCTCGAACAAGATGCTCCTACTGCTGCTTGCTGCTGAAACCTTCTATTTAAAGTTGCTTCCCAATCCTTCCATAATGGTAAGTGATCGTAGTCAAATTGCTCTTCCCACTTGGATCGGGTGGCAGAGTCAACCTTTGTCATAACTATATGTATTATAATGACGTTTGTTATTTGCTTCTCATCGCCCAGTGATAGCAAAGAGTTATAAATAGCAGACACTTCGTCAATCATTGATCGCAATGAAGGCGCGGATGGCTTTGGGATGGTTGGCAGCTCAAAAAGTGTAGATATTGTATTGAAAAATATCAAACATTTATTATCATAAACTTTCTTGAGACCTGCCAACGCTTTCGGATAATTTTCATTCGACATCTTAAACGCTTTAACTGTTCCCAGAGCCTCTCCAGATAGACAATTTACCAAATGGTTAAATTTTTCTATATCTAGGATATTTGGATCATTATGAACCAAGCTCTCAAAATAACTCATAAAGTTTTTAAATTCTGACTATTCTCCCTTGAATTTTGGCAAATTCATTTTAGGGAGTCTTGAGCTGTGAGAAGCTACGAAAGATGTTTCGGCAATTGACGTTCTTTTTGGCTAAAATATTTTTAATTATTGATTTCGTTTCGGGCCATGTCGTCTTCATCAATCTCTTCAATTTTAGATTGGCATTTCATTAGCTTTTCGCTATGTGAATTTCATATGTCGAGCCGACATTCCAATTCAATTGGATCTAACGACATGGTTTATTCTTTATTCGCAAAATACTATTTTTTCCACCTTCCTTTAATGCTTTAATGACTTTAAGTCTGTTAACTCCTTACTTCGAGAGAGGTTGGCGATAGTTGGCTTTGGCCTGCTCATTTTGCGTGTTTAAATTGAATTTCCGAAAAAAAGACTACAAAGGTTGGCAACAGATATATTAAGAATCGATAACGAAAACGAAAAGATATATATACATCGATTTCCAAATACACGAAAGCCAAACCAAAAGCAATAAAGGTTGGCAACAAATATTTTTGGAATCGGTTACGAAAACGAGAAAGAATAATATCGATTCCCAAGTATACGAAAGCCAAACCACTGAGATATGCAAATGAGCAAGAGCAAGCACAATTGAAATTTCAAAATTATGCGATTTACAAAAAGGTTGCACCTTAATGTAGGCAAATCCGCAATCCCAAAATTCCTTCACATTCACTTCAATATATGTATATGATATGTATTTGTATAATCTTAATATATAAAACTCACGTGTCACGTTGTTTGATTTCGATGGACTCCTAAACTACTGAACCGATTTTAATGAAATTTTTAACACTGTGTGCAGTTTGGTCCAACTTGAAAGATAGGATAGTTTATAACTCTCCTTATAGTCGCATTATTTATTTATTGCAAATTATTTGTTTATTATTAGCAAAGAGCTATCCACCAGTTGGTGGCGCTAAGAGCGGTATTGAGTAAGTGCGAATGTTACAGTAGATGGCGCTACATTGCTAGCAGCTGGCGTTGTTTTACCAATTTCAACAGTAAACTTTCATGGATTTAGGCTGTCATAACAAAAGCTGCCACTGGCTAAAAACATCAAATGAAAATACGTTGTTTTAAGTTTATATTATTTGTGGTAAGGTTATACGAGTCTATAATTTCTAATATTCTAAATTTAAGAAAAAATCACATACAATCCGTGAAATAAATAAAGTTAAATAATGTATATATTGTCACCTAAAATACAAACCAATGTATCAACAAAAATAAATGGAAATCGCTGATAAATATGATAACCAAAATTTATCAATTTTATAACGAAAACTGAAATTTTTTTTTCAAGATTGGTTATAAAGTGGTTTTATTGCGTTTGCGGTACCTATAACCCAACTTAGACGTTGGCGGCCTGCCCGGTCAAAAATCATGATATATCAAGAAAAGGGGCAATGATTCATATACTTGGGGTATAATCCTTTTTTTTATTAATTTTTAGTAGCTGTCAACACAGAATACTTTTGTTATTGTGCATGTAATGAAATTTTTATAAAATATAAAATACTTATTTTAAGCAAATGTGTAAATAATAAATAAAAAATAAATATGTAGAAATGATGTAATGAAGTGTAAGTGCATAAAAAGTGCATAATATAAAATAAATAATTACTAGAAATCGAGAAATTGCAAGATGAAATTTGCAAAGTTTTCAACTTTAAATGCAAATATCTCGAAAACTCTAAGTTTGCGGCGGCAACAATTAAACATTTTCTTAATCTGGAGCATCAGCCCTATCCAGCCATACCACTTTTAACCCTGAAATCGTGGGATGGTATACTAAAGCCGACCCTAAATAGTTGCATTTACATAGTTTAATTTTTTTTTTTAAATTTAGGAAAAATTTTTACGTAGCCTGGGCATAATTGATAGGGAGGGTATAACCGAAAAAATTCGGTTTTATTACGACTAAGGAGCACTTAAACACTTCTCAGAATCAGTTATTCGTTCTTTTTGTTGGATTATGAACTTGCGAGGCACCCACTTTGCACAGAGCTTTCGCCTCTTTAAGCTTAGCAAATATCTTTTCATCGATGGATTTCCCTCAGCCCAAATTCAACAGTATTTTTCTCCAAAAAGCATTGATTTATTAACACACGAAATGCTCTATGATCCATTTTTTTGTAAACTAACACAAGTTGCTTCACAAAAATGCTATATTTCATTAACTAATAATTATAATCCAGTAGCAGTATTATCTATGTATCAGCCACAGTGAAGCGTGGACGGGTCCTCTAGTATATAATATATGTAGAAACGATATACTTGTATATACATATATGTATAAATAGGCGTGTAATGTGAAAAGGGAGAGTCAAAAACTGAAAGTGTGCGTTTGCAATTTTATTAGTATTGTTTTTCTTTTCTTTTTTGTTTGCACCACTTTCAATAATTCGCACTCGTTACCTGGTGCGTCGGCTGTTTGCAGGCGTTCACGTCCCTTTGGGACAGGATGCAGCGGCAGCTCATTCCCACGACGACTTATACAGCAGCGATGTGATGGCAGCAGCGGAGATATAAGAGCAACGGCGGGATGGCAGCAGTGACTGAAGGCAGCAAAGTATTACCGCAGCAACGGGTGATTGCAACGCTTTCTGCGCTTACCGGTATTTTAATTTTGCGGCACTTTGAACAGTTCAGAAACTGTTTTTTTTTTTTTTTAAACTGTAACTTAATATATATGCAGATATATATATATTTTTTTTGTTTTTTTTTGGTGTAAGGCCAAAACGTTTAGTTCTTCTATTTGCGCCCACCTTTGCACCGCATAAATAATTCACCTCGCACAATTTGTAAGTACCACCTTTTATTTTTATTATTATTATTTTTCTTTTTCGTTATCTACTGATTATATTATGTATATATGTGCACACACTTCGCAATATGTATGTAAATTTTTTGTTAGATGTTTTCACTGCACTTTTATCTTTCTATTTCTTTTCCAGATTTCACTGAACTTAGTTCGTCACTGTACGAAATAATTTTAAATCCTTTTTATGGTTTATTACAACGTTTTGCCTTTTGTAATCTGTTGTTTTTGGCACTAAAAGGGTACCTTTGGCAATTGGTTACGACAAATATTTTGTGCACTTATTTATACACTATGAACGTTTTTAACTTAAATTTTTGACTCACGCACTTAGTCCCTGCTCGGGCGCCATGAAATTTCTCAATCGTTTTTGAGAATAAAAATTTTCTGGGATGCGTGTTTATGTGATTATTTTAAATATTTCACTTCGCGGAAATACACAAATTGCCTGTACCTACGTAGAATGTTTAAGTGCTCCGAAAATTGCGACGGCGAGAAAATAGAAACGCGTGGGAATTCTATGGCGGTCTAATAACAATTACTTCTTTATTTCAGCAACTAGATGACTTAGCCTAAATCTTAAAGCTAACGGGAAAAAACAGTTGGAATGTTAGTATGTATGTATGTACAAAAAGGAGGTAAGTACAATTCATTTCGTTAACTTATGGTAATAGATTACGATGAGTATATTTAACATTATTAGGGTAAGTGCAACAAAAGGAAAACTTTAAAATTCAAATATAAGTAAGTAATTTTAGTTTCATGTTTTATTTTCATTTTGGGTTGAACATATATAAGTCGCTTGACGCAACAACTCATATCAATGTTTAATATTGCAGTATGTTGAATAGTACTTTTATGTTTGTAAGTACGTCACCAAAGGAAGCAGCATGGCGATTATTGCTCTTGAACCATACGGTCGATATGTGAACTGCAATAAAGCGCTTTGTAGGATATTTAATTTTGCAATTCATGAACGTGTTCCGACTGTTGTGCGTCTCACAGTTAATTTGGAGAATGGCCATAGAGTGTTTTTCAACCCAAAGAATACAGTACAGCCAGTGGAAACACCGCCATCATGAAAATTAACATTGACGCGCTTTTTCTCAACTTTCGTCCGTGATTCGTTTGCGAGAACATTGTTCTGTTCGGAAATACCTTGATGTTATATATGGAATGCATCGTCGAAGAAATAGTTAGGCAGTAAGCAAGGCCAATCAGTAAATGGACATCCAGGTGTGTTCTCAACTAATGTATTAACATGAATTTACACAATCCACTCGAAAAACGACGATTACTTCTACCTTCTATTGCTATTGATTAACGTACGCGGTTCAACTTCATTTGAGTCATTGCGTAGTGTGAATGGTACGGTGTGTGCAACTTTTTGAGAAATGGGTCGATTGCGGCTGATACTTCCGGTGGTTTTATACCAATTCTATCTGCCGTTTATCAATTCACCAAAGATGAACTCATCACGAATGTTCAGACATTGGCCAAATTATCCTAACTATGATTCCTTAAGTGCACGCGCAATGTAAGCTGACAAAAATACCGACGTTTTTGACTTAAACTGGAAGATTCAAAGTTAAATTCTGGGAGACTTGCACTCATAGAAATCGATCGATCGTCTTGACAATGAAGTCGCGCCGTGAATTATCCAGTGAAATTTTTAAATTCTTTGGATAGGTTTGCTCTGCCATAGCATCATTTCCGCCTGAAAGTAGGATATGTCGTTATTATGTTTCGGAATCTTCATGTGCCGAAACTGGGTAATGGAACCCGATTAATTGTGACGCAGCTATCGAATACAAGGAGGCAGAATGCTTGATTCTACGAATTTAGTTCTTTCCATTTTTTCTGTACACCGGAACAGAAACCAAAAAATGTTGCGTTACATTAAAAAAAAATTAAATGATAAATTCAAATTTCTTTTAAAACACATAATTTCACGCAGGACAACGGCTGCGGGGTCAACTAGTTCATAATAAAATAGACATAAAATTCACGTTTCTTGTTTTCTTAGACAGTTTAGAATAGGAAACAAAGTTTCCTTGAGAGCTTTTGTTTAAACTCAACAAAAAGCGAAACGTCTTTGTTTGAGTGAGAATTTATTGATTCTGATTTTATTTTGTATTTTTGTTGCTTATATACAAATTTAAAACTATCTTAAGTAACTAAATATATGTGTATGTGTATAAGTTTGTTTGGGTGGGGGAAGCGAAACGTCTTTGTTTGAGTGAAAATTTATTGATTCTGATTTTATTTTGTATTTTCTTGCTTATATACTGTCATCGATCAAGTGGGGCGAGTTTAACGCATTTGGTTTGCTTTCGAATGGCTTCAAATGGAACAATGTTAAAACAGTTTCAAATGGTTCCAAATGGCTCCAAATAATTCCAAATGGCTCCAAATGAATCCAAATGGTTTATTTCTAAATAACAGTATTTAAGAATAGGCATTTATGAATAATTACATTATTGATAATTACTTACCGCAGTATGTCCTTCCACTTTCCTGGCTGATCGATGAATAAGCTCAAACACGATATGCATTGGCATATATGCCCAAGGGCACTTGCATTTACCGTGCAGATCAGCACAGCTAAGATAGAGGGAAAACACACTGCAGCTTACAAACAACAAGTATATAAGCCCAGATAACTAATTAGAGCTTACGCCTACCTGCCTATGCTTATGCGAAGAAGGGGAAATGACAAATATACAAATTGCACAAACAAGTAAGCAGAAGCTTTACAGTTGGAATAATGTATATAATATGACGTTCGCGACAATTTAAAGAGAAATGAAAATGAAACATTCAACTGTAAAATAAACATAGAAATTGAATATTAACATATTTATACGTATATGGGCAAGGGTTGCCAACATCCCCACCCCCGCGAATCAACCTGATTCACCACCATCAATGTCCAGAACGGCTAGTTTTGAGACTGCTCGTTGTTTAATTCCTGTCGAAGTTCGTATGTCTGCTCTTCGTACTTCGCCATCAGTCCCAAGGTATATTTTCTCCACTCTACCGCGGCACCATTCTCGACGTGGAACATTAGGATCGCATATAAAAACCAAGTCTCCCTCTTTCAGTGGCTTCATTCGGCGACACCATTTCACACGGCGAGTCAATGTAGGTAGATATTCAGTAATCCACCTCTTCCAAAAATGATCCCTCAATTGACGAGCGATCCGCCATTGCTTGCGTAGCATACAAGTGTTTCCCAAGCCAGTGTCTGCTATAGGAGTCTCGGGCGTGTTGTCTGCTCCCAGAATGAAATTGTTAGGAGTCAGAGGCTGTTCTTGATCGGCAGTGATAGGCAGATGCGTCAGTGGGCGAGAGTTCACGACGTTCTCAGCTTTAATTAGGAAACTAATCAGAGTATGCTCTCTTGTTGTAACTTCTTTCAATGTGTGACGTAGAATTCGCTTGACGCACTGTACCATTCTCTCCCATGCGCCACCTTCTGAAGGATTAAATGGGGAATTATACACCCACTGGATGTTTTTCTGTGATAATTCACTTTGTAAGCGATCGCAGTCGAACACTTCTGCGAATCGCTTTGCTTCTCGGTCGGCGCCAACGAAATTCTTTCCATTGTCAGACCTAATTCTTATGGGTGCAACACGTCTATTCACAAAATTACGTAAAGCAATAATACAAGAGTCAGTACTCAAATCGTGAGCCAGTTCTAGATGCACAGCTCTCACTGTAAGGCATGTGAAGAGCGCAACCCATCTTTTCTCGGTACTGCGTCGAAGAGTCACAGTGACTGGGCCAAAGTAATCAAGGCCAGTGTAGCTAAACGGGCGTACGTAAGGAGTAAGTCTGTCCGACGGAAGCGGTCCCATCCAAGGCGCTGACGGGGTAGCTTTATTCAAACGGCATACATTGCAACTAGCAATGACGTTGCGCAACACACTTCTTAGTCGTGGCACCCAATAATTACGGCGGATGTCACCAATAGTAGCTTCTATGTTTTGGTGGCACATGGCGTTATGGTGATGTAACACCAATAATTTTGTAAAGGCATGATCAGGCGGTAGAATAACAGGACGTCGTGTGCTGATTGGAAGCCAGCTGGCGGCGTCGATGCGTCCCTGTACTCGAAGAACACCTTCTTCGTCTATATATGGTGAGAGTTGTAACAGTGTACTGTCGTGGGCAATGTCGTGACCATTTTCAATGGACTGGAACTCGGCTGCATACACTTCGCGTTGTACTATGCGGCATAAAAGGCTTTTAGCATTGGCTACTTCTTGGACTGTTAAACCATAACATTGATTTGGCTGTGTACGACGACGGCAATCGTTGACAAAGCGTAGGACCCAGGCAACGGTTCTTACCAATCTTTGAAAGGAAGAAAATCTATTAAAATCTATAAAATGACAACTCACGATGACTAAAGCGAATTTGGACCGAAGCTCTTCATCATTTCCAGAACTGTTACGTCTTCAATAGGCCAAGTTTGCTCGTCCTGGCGTAAGAACGGAGGCCCCCGTGACCAACGTGCTGTTGGATTAAAATTGGTGCAATCATTCGCTCGCGTTGCTTCATCGGCTACATTGTGCTTAGTGGGTATCCATCTCCAATTTGATATGCTTGTTGAAGCATATATCTCGGCTATCATATGCTGAACGAAAGGTTTGTAACGACGATGTTCACTCTGTATCCATTTTATGACCGTTTTTGAGTCACTCCACAGGATACAATCCTTGATGTTTAGAGAATGTTCGTCGCGGATACACTGCATAAGGCGAGTGCCCAAAACCGCTGCCTGAAGCTCAAGGCGTGGCACGGTAAGGGTTTTCATTGGCGCACATTTTGTCTTTGCACAAACGAATGCAACATCAAATTCACCGGACATAGATTGAGATCGAATGTAAGCAACGGCGGCGAAGGCATCTTCACTAGCATCAACAAATATGTGGAGTTGAAGTACTAGAGGTGCACCATTTCTGAAGTAGTAACGAGGTATGGTATACTTGACAATCTCGGGTAGTTGTTTACGCCACTTCGTCCAAGCAGCATTTACGTTGTTTGGCAATGGGTCGTTCCAGTGAATATCGTGTTTCCAAAGCTCACACATAAGCAACTTGGTTCCAATGACGAAATTGCTCAGAAATCCAAGAGGATCAAATATCGACATGACGATACTTAAAAGTTCTCTTTTAGTAGGGCGTCTTTCCCCATTTATCACCGTTTCAGCAACGTTATGAAATTTTAGTTTGAAGCCGAAACAATCTGATGATGGCTGCCAAAACAAGCCTAGAACCTTCTCACCAACGAAACCTTCTTTCTTGCCAATCGATCGTGTAACATCAATATCACCAAGCGCGGCTAACACCTTCGAAGAACTGGATGTGAAATTGCGTAGCTCGAACCCAGCATCCATATGAATCGCTCGGACCTGTTCTGACACGGAAATTGTTTCCTCTTCTGAACTGAAGCTATCAACGAAGTCATCGACATAATGGTGGTCCAATATTGCTTTTACTGCACGGGCCGTGGTTCGGCGTTCATCCTGGTGCTCCAATGCGTTAACTTTTTTTACATAATTTGCAGCACATGGTGAGCAAGCAGCACCAAACGTCATCACGTACATTTCGAAACATCCGGCGGTTGCGTAGCATCACCATCACACCAAAGGAACCGTTGTGCACATCTGTCATCTTCTCGTATTAGGACTTGGTGGAACATCTCCTTAATGTCTCCGCATACGGCAACTGCGCCCTCACGAAAACGAAATAATATCAACGGCAATGGGCGATATTCTTGTGAACCTTTCAAGAGCTGTGAGTTAAGGGAGATTCCACTTACCTCAGCAGCAGCGTCGAAAACCATACGTAGTTTTCCGGGTTTGTTGGGATTAGCAACGGCAAAGTGTGGCAAATACCAAGTTGTAGGTGTACACACAGCAGCTTCTGCTGGCGGTAGTTTTCGTGCATACTTCTTCGTAACGTAAGAATGCATGATGTCCTTGTATTCGGCGGCAAAATCTGCATAACGACTCATCCTTCGCTCTACACTGATTAATCGTTTCAACGCCATATTGTAGCTATCAGGTAAATTAACTTTGTCACTTTTCCATATAAGACCCGTTTTAAAACGTCCATCTACGCGGCATGTGGTAGACTTTAAGACATCTCTGGCACGGATGTCCTCCTCACTCTCTATCGGCTGTGCAGCTCTAACACCAAAACTCTCAATTTCGAAAAAGTTAGATACCATACTATGAAGACTCTGATCAGCTTGACTATTCACGCATAAACACGCTACTGGGGAAGGTTGTGTAGAAGATGTGGGGCCGAATACAACCCAACCCAACTCTGTATTAGCAATGAATGGTCCGTTCTCCTTTACCCTCACAGTTGTCGATGGTAATCCTAAATGGCAGTGGTCAAGACCAATTAACAGCTTGGGCCTGACTTGGGCGTAAGGTTGTACCGGTAGTTGGCTTAGGTGTCTGTATTCATGACCCAAATCATCTCTGCTTAAACTTTGTACAGGAAGCTGTAGGTTTGACACAGCATATACGTTACGGAGTTTGTGTTGTTTCTGCATACCGGCGCCACTGATGAATAAGTCCACTAAAAACGTTGATTCCTGAGCTGCACGTCCTCCGAACCACTGTACATTTAAAAATTGCTCACTTCCATGCATTCCCAGGTCCCGAACAAGGGCACTGTCAATCATCGTGATGGATGAACCTTCGTCCAGCAGTGCGTATGTATCAACACGTCTGTGATTTCCGTGCACGGTGACCGGTAAAATACGAAAAAGGAGCTTGCTTTTAGTGGAACTGCAACTCAGAACTGCTGATTTTACCTCCAGTGATGTCTGCTGGCTGTTGAGTAAACGACTTGGTGATGTAGGCTTACGATTGCCTTGTATATTCGCAGCGGAGAAAGTCGTTGACTGTCCTGACGAATTGAAAACGTTCTCCGCGACTTCATGTAAGAGTTTATGATGCACTCTCCGGCAACCATCAATTGAACATAACCTGCGTCGACGACAATTGCTTGTACAGTGGCCTAAATTGAGACAAGCAAAACATAAACGACGTCGTTTCACTTCTGTCCATCTTCTCGGCACTGAATATTCTACAAAACGCGCACACTCTGCTACCTTGTGTTGCTCTTGACAAATTGGACATCTCACTGAGCGTTGCGGCTCAACTGTGTGTAGAACCATGCGGCACTTCGAATCCTTATAAGGGTCCTCACAAACCGTACAAATTATATTAGCTAATTTTGATAGCCAATCACTAAAATGTTTCACTGTTGCATGTGGTTGCATAAGCGCTGCGAAGCTGGCCCATTCAACACGTTTGCTCAAAGGCAATTTCGAGACAAGTTCGTCGGGTAACTTAGGATTTGACAGATGTAATTCACTACCATGAGCAGATTGTAAAAATACACAAATATTACATACCTTCGTTGCAAACGGTATTATTTTCAGCATGGCATTTTCCGAAATGGGTGCGATTTCCTTCACCTGACACAGCTGGCTGCGGATCAACTGCTCCGGGCGCCCAAATGTAAATTTTAATAAATCAATTATATTACCGACATTGTCCGGATGTATTAGCAGTGACTTGACCGCTTCACGTGCGTATCCTTTCAGGCACTTTAACAAACGTTGATTATTCTCGTAATTGCTGTATCCATAAATTGCAGTTGACTCTATGTAAGCCGTATAAAATATTGGCCAATCTTCCGGCTTTCCACAAAAATCGGGCAATTCCTGCAATTTTCTCGGCAAACTCGATGACTGTGTAGATGTAGCACTTGTATTAATAAACGTAGGCATTGTTGTCGAGTTAGAATGGATCGAAGGCGTAAAAATAGTTGAACTGTACATGTGGTTTGCAGCAGCGGTACTTGCTGCAAATAACGGCGGCGTGTAACGGATATCGGTAGGTTGCGACAACGGTACTGTACAGTTAGCAATAGCTGGCTGCTGCGATTCCGGTAATTGTATTGCCATAGTCGAAGGAACTGCGGCGGTAACATTATTGTTGGATGTGCGCACGTTGTGCGGGTTTACCACCTGACTGGGGTTGAGAGGCCGATAAACTGATTTCAAGCATAGCTATTCGTTTTTGTAGAGCCGCAATCACGTTTTCCTGACGCGCAGCGGCTGATGATGAACGAGTGGTGGCTCCGGTGGTTATAGGGGCGGCTGGTAAATCACTGGTGACATTGACGGCGGCTGATGCACTGCTACCCTGGCCGGGTTTTGATGCTGATGAGGTAGAAGCACCGGTGTCCATATTTGGCGAATTAACTGAAGTTTGGCGGCGGGGTGATTTACCCATTGAATCTTTAAATTTCACAAATCAAATAGGCAAACAATTGGAATGCGAAATAAAGATATGTCATCGATCAAGTGGGGCGAGTTTAACGCATTTGGTTTGCTTCCGAATGGCTTCAAATGGAACAATGTTAAAACAGTTTCAAATGGTTCCAAATGGCTCCAAATGATTCCAAATGGTTCCAAATAACACCACAGTTTTTAAGAATAGGCAGTTATGAATAATTACATTATTGATAATTACTTACCGCAGTATGTCCTTCCACTTTCCTGGCTGATGGATGAATAAGCTCAAACACGATATGCATTGGCATATATGCCCAAGGGCACTTGCATTTACCGTGCAGATCAGCACAGCTAGGATAGAGGGAAAACACACTGCAGCTTACAAACAACAAGTATATAAGCCCAGATAACTAATTAGAGCTTACGCCTACCTGCCTATGCTTATGCGAAGAAGGGGAAATGACAAATATACACATTGCACAAACAAGTAAGCAGAAGCTTTACAGTTGGAATAATGTATATAATATGACGTTCGCGACAATTTAAAGAGAAATGAAAATGAAACATTCAACTGTAAAATAAACATAGAAATTGAATATTAACATATTTATACGTATATGGGCAAGGGTTGCCAACATATACAAATTTTAAAACTATCTTAAGTAACTAAATATATGTGTATGTGTATAAGTTTGTATGCATTGCAGCATATTGTTTATTGCTCCTTGACATGGGGTTGTTTTCAAGAGTACAATTTAATACATGTGTGTGTGTGTTTAATGTTATCTCTTGAGTAAATTTATGACTTGTGTCCCCATGCATTTTTAATAATAACAAATGCATTGCATGTAAATGCATTATGTATATACATATGTATGTATATTAATATAAAAATAGATATTTATATTTAGTAGAATTTCGGCTTTGCTGATCAGGGGTGTTGTGGAATTCAAGACAGAATTGCTTAGCTGTCAGCATTGCAAACAATTCTGATTGTCAATGGTGTCACAGAATTTGATTGGATTTCGAAATGAATACATTTAAAGTTTTTAATGAGTTCCGAATTAAAGAAAGATTTTAAGAGATAATATTTATCAAATGAATAAAGACGTATTTGAGTGTTAAGTTACGTTTATTACGCTTTGTAAATCTTCTTTAAGGGCGGAGACTGCTTTAGAAGCCTCAAAAAAATTTTTTTTTTCTTAAATCTCTTTAAAAATCGACTGAGAATATGTCCCTAAAGTTATAGATAGAAATTTGAAACATTGTCGAAGCTAGAGGAGAAATAGTGACCGAGCGCTTGTCACATACTCTTACTACTGTGCACACAAAAAAGGTGACATTTGAATTTAAACTGCGCGCGTAGAAGGATTTGGAGAATTATTTAGTTTTAGGTTGGTAGTACTGTCAGTCACATTTATGTCAAATTTCATATCAAAATATTCATTAGTGTTTGAAATACGTGTCGTTTTGTGAGCTGCTAAAAGTGAGTTTTTCGTTTTTTTGCGATGTCGAAATTTGTTTAGCAAAGACTTTGCATTAAATTTTGTTTACGGAATCAATTTTCTGCTGCGGATACATTGAGGATGGTGCAGAAAGCCTTTGGTGATGAGGCTATGTCTAACAAAAATGTTTACAAGTGGTATAGTGAGATCCAAGCCGGCCGTGAACGTGTCGAAGACGAAGAGCGTCCAGGGCGACCATCAACCTCAACCGACGAAACTCACGTTCAACAAATCAAAGATTCGGTGTTTAAGAACCGTCGATTAACAATTAGAGACCTTGTTGATGAAGTTGGCATATCGAAAGGCTCAGCCAATACTATTTTGAAGGATGTTTTGGGCCTCAAGCGCGTCAAATCTCGACTGGTACCGAAAACATTGAATTTTTTGAAAAAAAGGCGTCGCGTTGAAGTGTGTGTGAAACGATGCCTTCCGACTACCAAGGTGTCATGAAATGCATTATAACTGGCGATGAGACTTGGATCTATGCTTACGACCCTGAAACAACCGATCAATCGAGCGAATATCGTGCCAAAAGAGAGCCGAGGCCAAAAACATCGCGCCAAAGTCGCTCAAACGTCAAGGTCATGTTGACTGTTTTTTCGATTATCGTGGTGTTGTGCATTATGAATTCCTTCCACCCGGTCAAACAGTCAACACGGAATATTATTTGAACGTTATGAGCCGTTTGCGTAACGCTATCCGCCTAAAAGGGCCGGAATTGTGGAAAGGAAATTCTTGGTTTTTACAACACGATAATGCACCGTCCCATACTGCCCTCGTCATTCGTGATCATTTCGCCAAAAACTCAACCCATATCGTTCCGCAACCACCGTATTCACCTGATCTGGCGCCGTGCGACTTCTGGCTGTTCACCAAGCTCAAAAGACCTCTCCGGGGACACCGTTTTTATACGATAGAGGAGATTTAAGCCACAGCGAAGACGGAACTGAAGGCTATCCCGGAAAGTGACTACAACCACTGTTTCGAAGAATGGAAAATTCGTTGGCATAAGTGCACTGCATAAGGAGGGGATTGCTTTAAAGGGGATACAATTGATTTGGAAGAATAAATAAAGAATTTTCAAAATAAATACAATGTCACCTTATGGGCACAGTAGTATGAGCGCTTGCGCAGAAAGCGAAAACCTTGACTCGGTTTTTCATTTTTACGACTTTTCTTAATTGGATTGAAAAAAAACTAAACGTATGAAACTGGAGCAAAGATATTATCTTTGGCATTAAATTATTTTCCATTTAAACTGAAAAAAAAACTAAGAAAAGTTAAGTTTGAACATATGTTTAAACAACATAAAGTAACATTTTTTTTGGTCAACTTGAACATAGGTTATTAACAAATATGAACCTTATTGTATATTTGTTATTTCCGATAGAAATTGTGACCTGCATACTGCCCGCCGTCCGACAAACGCACGCGAGATGCATCGGGCAATTGCATCCCTAAGACAGAACATCAAAGAACTCGTATCCAAAAAATTTTCGGGTGATATTTAAATATATATCTATAAATCCTAGACGTTTCACTTTAATCAATTATTTCTTTCTCTCTCAAAAAAAAAAAGTATAAAAAAATCGATTTTTTAATCCTCTAAAATAGGCTCCTCCCTTAAATGTCCGCATTTTTTTACAAAACTCAATAATTAAAACATATCGCGTTTCATTCTTATGTTTTTTCCTACAGATATAAAGATAAACCAATTCGTAACAATAAAATAAGTTGATTTCTTAACTTACATTTCAAATCTGTGTGCGACTGTCCTCTTGCTTTGTTTCTGACAGCAAAACCGATAAAATTGGTTTCCGTGACACCCAAAACCGATACAAATTCGGTTTCGAATATCAATCCAATAATGTCTAAATTCATGACACCTACTGCTTTTTTTGATCGTTTTCAATTCTGGTTCCGACAACTATCAGATTCTACATCACCCCTGGATAAGTAAGCATGTTCAATGATATTTGAACATATTGCCGAGGAAAAGAAATGATTATTTAAAATTAGTGGACTGTATATGAATATGTATGTATATGATATTTCTTACCTTATCTTATTTAATATATCGACATGTTCAATTTCGAACATTCTCCCGGACGGCAAAAGTGACTGCTGGAAAGATGACAACAGCTTGCGATCCTGTCGTGGTCGACAACTAAGTGACGTTCACGATGACTGGGGTGAGTCGATTCCGGACTTTTTTCGATTCGGGATTTCTAATAGTGCGGAAAAGTTGCCTTAGTACTTCCTGATTCCAATGCAACTTTTTGTTTTGAGATCGGATTGCATCTTCAACCCCAACTCCGGCCTTGAAATTTCGGAAATTCCCCTAAAATCGTGAAATTGTGTACCTAGCGCCTGAAATACGCATCTCATGGCAAAATATATAAAACAAAAGTTATTTGTCACGTCATTTGCTACCAAAATCATGCTACGTGATCATGGCCGTAGGACGAACCGTTCCCGAGATACGAGCGAAAATGCGGCGCGCCGCAGCGCAAGGTGAAAATCGGCTTGCGGGCACAATATTGACGTTGATTTCGCCGAGTGCTATCACTCACATTCATTCACCTACGCCAAACGACACGTTCGGATAGGTCTCCACACAAATATTTTTTCATCGAGTTCCTTCACTCTTGTCGTTGATTTCGCCGAGTGCTATCACTTTTGTATATTCTCTCAACAGAACACAGAACTCCAAATGTCTGTATCTAAATTTAAATTTAGACAGAAATGTCCTTTGTTTGGCATATATCCATACAATCTCTCTGAGACTCCGTTACCCACTTACCAGGATGTCCTTTTGTGTTATCAGTTTGAAAGATTTCGTATAGGGCGACTCCGAGGCGACAACTATGAACCTAGGAGTAAAGAGGTTACACAAATAGTTGCAAAAAAGGTTGAAAATACTTTCAAAAAGTCGTCTATTCCGATAGTTTCACACACCAGAGTTGTACAAATGCTCACCACGTACTATACGAAATTTCTGACTTTTAAACAAATGTTTTTAAGGAACCCAATAGGTTTGAACTCTAAAAGAGACGACTTTGTCTCTTCTGTCGGAAAATTATTTGACATCGCTGCTTGTAAATGCATTAATTTTTCTCCTTGCACTTGTCCAAAGGAAAGGAAAGTTCCTATAAATGAACAACCATTTCTCTTGGACCAGAGAACCAGAAGAATTGGTCGCAATGGAAGTGTTGATCTACCTGAAACAAAAAAAAAAATACAAAGAAAAATGAACGTAAAGAAAAGCTTTCAAAACGTCATTCAACATCAACACTTACCAGAAAAGTATCAGCTGGAACACGTGACCATTCAGATCAGCCAGACTCTCATACAGACGACAACAATGTAGGTGCGTCGCACATGGATTCTTCCAAAAACGATGCTGATGATGAATTTTTTCTTCCATCCTCTAAAACCAAACAAAACACACTAGTATTAGAACACACTGCTTTAGCTGCCCAAAGATTTGGAGTAAGTGATAGAGCAGCGGCCTTGATTGTTTCATCTGCTTTTCTGGATGCCAAGAAAGCAGGTTTGATAACAGAGGATCAGGCTAGCTTTGTCACTGACAAATGCAAGATTAGTCGGGCAAAAAAAAGTGTTGGAGTTAAGCTCCAAAACACTGAAAGTATTGACTCTGTATATGGGCTGCGTTTTGACGGCCGCAAAGACAATACACTTACACAAGTCAGCGAAGGTGGAAAGTACTACCGCGACACTGTCAAAGAGGAACATATTTCTCTTATAGCGAAACCTGGTTGTCATTACTTTGGCCATGTCACCTCTCCTTCCGGGTCAGCTGAGGATGAGACGCAAGCTATATGGCAACATTTACAAGGCAATTCGGTTGATGTGGAACATCTAGAAGTTGTCGGTGCTGATGGCACCAACACGAACACAGGTTGGAAAGGTGGAATCATTCAAAAACTAGAAGAAAGAATAGGTAGGCCATTACAGTGGGTTGTGTGTCTTCTACATTTCAACGAACTTCCATTTCGTGCTCTTTTCGACCACATAGATGGTGTTCCAAAGAGTCCAAATACATTCTCTGGCGACATAGGTAAACTGCTCCCTGATTGTGAGAAGTTGCTTGTTGTCAAATTTGAAAGTTTTCCATCCTGCCAATTACCTTCTGAGGTTATTAATCGGACCCAACTTAACACAGACCAAGCTTATCTCTATAAAATATCAGAAGCTGTTATTTCCGGTCAATGTTCCTCAGGTTTAGCGTCGATGCATTCAGGTAACATGTGAAAATCTCGCTGGCTCACCTGTGCAAAAAGTATTCTGAGATTATACATTTTTACTGACAAACCAACAAAGGAAATAAAGATTTCGGTCAAGTACATACTTACAGTTTACTCACCTTTGTGGTTCTCAATAAGATTCAACAGTTCAATCAAAGATGGCTGGCGCCATCTCTATGCTGCAATTCAAAGGCCGAGATACTTACCTGCTAAACTGCGCAAAGTTGTCGATTCATCCATTCAACAGAATGCTTTCTTTGCTCTTCCAGAAAACATTCTCCTTAGTATGATGACTGACGAACGGATAGAAGTCAGAAAGTTGGCCCTTGACCGTCTTCTGGCAGCCAGAGAAGCAGAGTCTGACACTGTAAATGGAAGGGTTAGATGTAATAAAGTGCCAAAGCTGAATTTCAAAGCTAATAATTATTACGATATGATTAACTGGAACACTATTACCTTGACTGTTCCACCAGTTCTTTGTTCAGTTTCTAACGAAGAACTCATAAAAGGGCTGTCGGGAGACACTGCAGAGGTATGGAAATTTAGTGAATTCCCCTCTCACACCGTGGCAGTCGATAGAACCGTCAAACTAGTGACAGAGGCATCTTCTAAGGTTATTGGCCCTCAATCTCGTGATCGTTTTATACGCTCTACACAGAAATCTAGGCAACAAGTCTCAAAGTTTAGTACAAAATCTGATTTTATCAATAAATTTGACACAGATTCAGACTGAAACAAGCCTGAAATATGGTTGGTTGGCTGGGTTGGGCTTGGGAGGAACCCGAAGACAGGCACCTCCACGCGGTGGGTTCTGGGTGACCAATACAGGTTAGCTGAGAGCTGCAACAATTTTCACCTTGCGCTGTGGGGCGCCGCCTTTTCGCTCGTATCTCGGGAACGGTTCGTCCTAGGGCCATGATCACAATACCATTTCGGTAGCAAATGACGTGACAAATAACTTTTGTTTGATACATTTTGCCATGAGATGCGTATTTCAGGCGCTAAGTAGACAATTTTACGATTTTCGGCGAATTTCCGAAATTTCAAGGCCGGAGTTGGAGTTAAAGATGCAATCCGATCTCAAAACAAAAAGTTGCGTTGGAATCAGGAAGTACTAAGACAACTTTTCCGCACTATTAGAAATCCCGAATCGAAAAAAGTCCGGAATCGACCCACCCTAACGGTGACTATGTGCTTTCCTGTGTTGAATTATTGATAGTTTACTCGTTACTATTTCTTCAAATTCGTGTTCTGCCGGCTTTTCCTCTTTGACGTCCGACAACGGTGTACCTTTGTTTTTACGTTTCTGTTTTTGTATCTTTGTATATTCTTCTGCACTGATTCCGTCCTTCGGTGATAGTTGTACCTGTCTTGTCGGCGGACATCCAATTCTTTTCTTCATCTTAACTTTGGCTCCATCGTCAAAGACTTTATTTTTCACTTCTTTATTTAGCTCTTCGTCAAGTAGATCAAAGTCCAGTGTTAATTATCATTACTTTCATTATGTGTTTTCAACTTCAATGCAAAGGACGCGATTGGATATATTTTGGAAATTTGTGTATTGATGCCTTTAGAAGAGCTTATTACATCTTCCTTTTCGGTAAGATTACGCGTCCTCTTTTGCGGCAATTGTGTTGGTTTGTGCAAAACTTGAATTTGCTCCTCCTTCTCATACGCTTCAGCATCATCTTCCAAAATGTGGTTGATTTCTTCAGCTTCGTCCTCATCTTCAGTCGATTTATCCTGGACTGCACTATCCCACATTTCTTCAAAATGTGAGCCTGCCAGAAGAGATAAGTGCCAAGGTACCAATTCAGTTGGTTTTTTCTCAGTTATTGAAGGTTCATGTAATTCTTCAAAGAATTCTTCTTCAATTTCATTTTCTTTTTTATCTTTCTCTATTATTTCTGTTGTTTTTTTCTCAGCAGAATACAGAGGGAGTAATCGAACTGTTATTAGTGTTCCTTCAGTTTTTGAAGGTTTGCGAAGTTCTTCAAGTGATTCTTCTTCATTTTTCTTTCTATTTTCTTCTATTACTTCTGCTGTTTTTTCTTCAACAGAAGTTAAAGGGAGTAATCGAACTTTTTTAAGTTTTTCGTCTTCAATATTTTGCACTGCATTAGTTAGTTTCGTCGCAGTTGTAGATAATTTGGGTATGATGAACAGAATTCGCTGATTGTCATACTTTATCTTAAGTAGACTTCATGCAGCTTCATAATTTTTCGATGAAATTTGAAAATCTTGTATTACTCGTGCAACTTCGCCTTTTAAGCATTGACGTAGACGCAGCATTTTCTCTGTGTTCGGCGTCTGCTCGTTGTCATGTACCATAACTTGAAACACGTTGTAAAAATTAGTCCATTCCTTAATATCGCCATAAAATGTTGGAATTTTTATAATTTTTCTTAATTCAAAGTTAGGGCGATAAGAAATTTTAAGCTCTTCTTTTTGTAACCTTTTTTTTTTAATTTTTAAGCTCTTTTTAGTATTCGTCATTAATTTCTTCGAATAAGATTTCAATTTCATTGAAATCTAATTTGCTTTTTAGTTTTTGAATATCTACGAATAAAAAATCTAAACATTTTAAATGATCGTTATTGATCATTAATTCCATACTTAGATCTTCCATTTTTTTCTGTGGTTTTCAATTTTCCTCATGAGTATGGATTCGATCTAAATCTTGGTGTTTAGCTTCAACTTCTTCAATTTTTGTTTTACTTGATGGCTTTGTTGGAAAAGTGTTGAAAGTGTAGTTGACCTTACCGTGCCTCGACATATAGCCGCTGAATATCTCTTGTCTAGCAGTTAGCTCACTGCGTTTAGTTTCTGCTAAAATGACTTATGTGATCGGTTTTAATGCGGGAATATACACCCGTCTTACAATTATTATTTTTATGTTGTTAATATGCGAGAATATACACCCGTCTTACAATTATTCTGGTTTTCATTTGCCTGTATTTTTAACAGGGCGTTTTTATATATTGCCTGTTTTGTAAATACATTCCTAAATCCGGCTCGAAACACCAAATGTTTAAACTCAACGAAGATTTATCAATCCTTACCTCTGGTGGGGGAAATGAAACGTCTTTGTTTGAGTGAGAATTTATTCCTTCTGATGTTATTTTGTATTTTTCTTGCTTATATACAAATTTTAAACCTATCATAAATAACTTAATATATGTGTATGTGTGTATGTTTGTATTTGTTGCAGCATATTGTTTATTGCTGCTTGACATGGGGTTGTTTTATTTTTAAAATATTTTTATTTTCTTAAAAAATACACAATAAATGTAAAAGACAGAAATATTTCAATGTGTACAGTGTAGTTAAGAATATATTAATTGAAAAATATGTGCAATTTGAGTTAAACAGAGCGTGTATTACCCTCACAAATTTTTGAAATTTAAATAAAAATATCTCGAAAACTATAAGCTTTTTTTAATTTTTTAATCCTTCTCTATCCACCCGTACCAAGGATTTATCTTGACTCCTCACAGGAAATCCAAAATAGTATAAATCGCACTATTCAATTAATCAGTGGTGTGGAATCTGATAGTTGTCGGAATTAAAGTTGAAACCGATAAAAACAAGTAGTACAGTCACCGAAATAAGTACAGTTTACAAACTAAAAAAGGGAATTTAGGGAGTATACAAGCGTTTTTAGCAAATGAATGCATGTAAGCAATTGCGACCTATTTGTTCATTGTTGATCAGTACTTATTTGTGGTATCGGTACTTTTGTAGTACCGTTACTTTCTGTTTAATTTTCGCACTTGTACATTCAGAGCGAAATAGTTATAGCGCACAATAAGGAAAAGTACAACACAGTATATACAGTAGGAAACCTTTTCGTGGTTGCTTTCTGGGGGGTGAATAGCGGCTATCTTGGATTTTCAGGGGCAGCAACGCAGTGCTGTATAAATTGATTTAGTAGATACTTAACAAATTTATTTTATTAAAAACCAAAAACTATAAATATTGTTGCTTAATATAAAAGGAAATTATTTATTAATGATATATTTACTAATAGGTGATTTAAATGCCATAGTGTGTAATATTTCGCCCAAAAAATATCATTTACTTCTTCTTTCTTTACTGGCGTAGACACCGCTTACGCGATTATAGCCGAGTCAACAACAGCGCGCCAGTCTTTTCTTCTCTTCGCTACGTGGCGCCAATTGGATATTCCAAGCGAGGCCAGGTCCTTCTCCACATGGTCCTTCCAACGGAGTGGAGGTCTTCCTCTTCCTCTGCTTCCCGCGGCGAGTACTGCGTCGAATACTTTCAGAGCTAGAGCGTTTTCATCCATCCGGACAACATGACCTAGCCAGCGTAGCCGCTGTCTTTTAATGCGCTGAACTATGTCAATGTCCTCGTATATCTCGTACAGCACATCGTTCCATCGAATGCGATATTTGCCGAGGCCAACGCGCAAAGGACCATAAATCTTTCGCAGAACCTTTCTCTCGAAAACTCGAAACGTCGACTCATCCGTTGTTGACATCGTCCAAGCCTCTGCACCATATAGCAGGACGGGAATTATGAGTGACTTATAGAGTTTGGTTTTTGTTTGTCGAGAGAGGACTTTGCTTCTCAATTGCCTAATTAGTCCGAAGTAGCACCTGTTGGCAAGAGTTATCCTGCGTTGGATTTCTAGGCTGACATTGTTGGTGGTGTTTACGCTGGTTCCAAGATAGACGAAATTATCTACAACTTCAAAGTTATGACTGTCAACAGTGACATGAGTGCCAAGTCGCGAGTGCGACGACTGTTTGTTTGATGACAGGAGATATTTCGTCTTGCCCTCGTTCACTGCCAGACCCATTTCTTTTGCTTCCTTGTCCAGTCTGGAGAAAGCAGAACTAACGGCGCGGGTGTTGAGGCCGATGATATCAATATCATCGGCATACGCCAGCAGTTGTACACTCTTATAGAAGATGGTACCTTCTCTGTTGAGTTCTGCAGCTCGAACTTTTTTCTCCAGAAGCAGGTTGAAAAAGTCGCACGATAAGGAATCGCCTTGTCTGAAACCTCGTTTGGTATCGAACGGCTCGGAGAGGTCCTTCCCGATTCTGACGGAGCTTTTCGTGTTGCTCAACGTCAGCTTACACAGCCGTATTAGTTTTGCGGGGATACCAAATTCAGACATAGCGGCATAAAGGCAGCTCCTTTTCGTGCTGTCGAAAGCAGCTTTGAAATCGACGAAGAGGTGGTGTGTGTCGATTCTCCTTTCACGGGTCTTTTCCAAGATTTGGCGCATCGTGAATATCTGGTCGGTTATTGATTTACCAGGTCTAAAGCCACACTGATAAGGACCAATCAGTTTGTTGACGGTGGGCTTTAATCGTTCACACAATACGCTCGACAGAACCTAATATGCGATGTTGAGGAGGCTAATCCCACGGTAGTTGGCGCAGATTGTGGGGTCTTCTTTTTTGTGGATTAGGCATAGCACACTTAAATTCCAATCGTTGGGCATACTTTCGTCCGACCATATTTTGCAAAGAAGCTGATGCTATACACCTTATCAGCTCTTCGCCGCCGTGTTTGAATAGCTCGGCCGGCAATCCGTCGGCCCCTGCCGCTTTGTTGTTTTTCAGGCGGGCAATTGCTATTCGAACTTCTTCATGGTCGGGCAATGGAACGTCTGCTCCATCGTCATCGATTGGGGTATCGGGTTCGCTTTCTTCTGGTGTTGTGCGTTCACTGCCATTCAGCAGGCTGGAGAAGTGTTCCCTCCAAAATTTAAGTATGCTCTGGGCATCGGTGGCTAGATCACCTTGGGGGGTTCTACAAGAGTATGCTCCGGTCTTGAAACCTTCTGTAAACCGCCGCATATTTTCGTAGAATTTTCGAGCATTACCTCTGTCGGCCAGCTTATCAAGCTCTTCGTACTCACGCATTTCGGCCTCTTTCTTTTTCTGTCTACAAATGCGTCTCGCTTCCCTCTTCAACTCTCGGTATCTATCCCATCCCGCACGTGTTGTGGTCGATCGTAACGTTGCGAGGTAGGCAGCCTGTTTTCTCTCCGCTGCGACACGGCACTCCTCGTCGTACCAGCTGTTCTTTTGCACTTTCCGAAAACCAATGGTTTCGGTTGCAGCTGTACGTAAGGAGTTTGAAATGCCGTCCCACAGTTCCCTTATACCGAGTTGTTGACGAGTGCTCTCAGAGAGCAGGAGTTCAAGCCGAGTTGAAAAACGTTCGGCTGTCTGTTGTGATTGCAGCTTCTCGACGTCGAACCATTTTTGTTGACGTGCGTTTTTTGTTGCACAGAGGCGGGTTCGAATTTTGGCTGCAACAATATAGTGGTCCGAGTCGATGTTAGGACCTCGGAGCGCACGCACATCTAAAACACTGGAGACGTGTCTTCCGTCTATCACAACATGATCGATCTGGTTGGTGGTTTTTCGATCCGGAGACAGCTAGGTAGCTTGATGTATCTTCTTATGCTGGAATCTAGTACTACAGATAACCATATTTCGGACCCCGGCGAAGTCGATCAGCCTCAGCCCATTTGGGGATATTTCCTCGTGGAGGCTGAATTTACCGATCGTAGTGCCAAAGATACCTTCTTTGCCCACCCTGGCATTGAAGTCGTCAAGCACGATTTTGACATCGTGGCGGGGGCATCTCTCATAAGTGTGCTCCAAGCACTCATAAAAGGCATCTTTGGTCACGTCGTCCTTTTCTTCCGTCGGGGCGTGGGCGCAAATCAGCGATATGTTGAAGAACCTCGCTTTGATGCGGATTGTGGCTAGACGTTCATTCTCCGGAGTGAATGATAGTACTCGGCGACGGAGTCTCTCTCCCACCACGAATACAACACAGAACTTGCGCTCCTTTATATGGCCACTGTAGTAAATGTCACAAGGACCTACTCGTCTCTGTCCTTGTCCCGTCCAACGCATTTCTTGGACGGCGGTGATGTCAGCCTTTATCTTTACGAGGACATCTACCAGCTGGGCAGCGGCACCTTCCCAATTAAGGGACCGGACATTCCAGGTGCATGCCCTCAAATCATAGTCCTTATTTCGTTTACCATGGTCGTCATCAAAAGGGGGGCTCCCATCCGAGGCTGTTTTTTTCCTTTCATTGGGGGTGTTTTTTTACGTAGCGGGTCCCAAACCCAGCGCACAACCCTATGCAGGGGTGTTTCGCCTTCTCACTTTAGCTCGCCTTCAGAGGATACTTGGTCAAAGACCGGAAGTCGTGAGCTGCTTGAGTCATATGTAAAAGAATCCTTTCTGGCCACTTCCAAGTGAATGGCGATCAGAGAACTTTCCTCACTTGCGTGAACTTCTACACATGACTCCATATCATTTACTGATATTCAGATATTCTTTTTGTTGTGAGTTCTTAATAATAAAAAGCAGCCCTGTTTTTAGATTTCTCGGTGGTGAGTTTTCTCCTGAATATATTTGTTTATATTTGACCGATAGAAAACATAAAAGGTGCTGATTTACTAATCTAATCTTGTTTTTTATCTTAAAAGTCGCTTATTTTAATTAACTAAATTATTTGTAAAATTGTATTCATATATTTAAATGGGAATTCCACCTAATTTTCTTTTGTAATCTAATCAATTTGTATATAAAAAATAATGTGAAGATTTAGTCAATAACGTTCCCAAGAGGATTGAAGCGGTGATTGCGACCAAAGGAGACTATACTAAATATTAAAGGAATAAAAATTACATTGTATAAAAATTGAGCAAGTACCATACCAGAGAATTTTAATTTTCTTCTTAAAAATCCTGAATAAATTTGTTACTTTTTTGTTGTTTTATATTATAGACGGGCTGAAGAATATATTTGAAAAAACTGTAATTAAATTCGTCCAAATTAAATACAAATTTTTTGTAAGAATCGACATTCGTGATTTTATTTGCTCATTTGTGTTACATACTGTATGTCAAACAAAAGGTTACCGCCCAGGACTGTATCTTTTTGCATGCAAAATTTAAGAAATTCTTGAAACGTGTTTAACACTTGTTAAAAAAAAAGAACTCACATAACAAGTAACATCTCAGTAAAATCTAAGAATCATGCAAAGTAATTCAAAATAATCACTTAATGACCATGAAAGTAGCAAAAAAAGTGTAATACAACGCCCTAAGATTTTCTAGAGCTGAGCATATGTATGTAAACAAAGCGAAGGTTTATTACTGTATTTACTGAGTCGGCAAGACGTTACATTTACTTTGTATTTTTAAGGATTTTTAGAGTGAGTTTGATTTAAATAAATATTAAAAAAAACGCATTTATCCATCCTAACGAGCTTAATTTAGTAACTCATTTAGAATTGCCTCGCGGAACCCATTTATCTCTTGTTGAGCGCACTAAAGCTCAAACGACGCGGGAATGTGGAGCTACAATAAGGGATATAGCTGAAAAATTACATCGCAACAAGAAAACAATATGTTCCTTTTTAAAAACTCCCGAAATTTATGGTACAACAAAAAGAAGTAAACGTCCTCCAAAGGTTGATGAACGGTCAAAACGGCAAATAAAGCGTTTGGCATTCAGTAAAACCATTTCCACAGCAAAGATTAGGCTTCAACTAAATCTTGAAGTGTCCACCCGTTGAGTTCAGCAGATTTTAAAAGAGAATAGTAACATCCAGTATGCCAAACGAGCACTTCAGCCTAAGTTGCTGCTTCGGCACAAACCTGCAAGGATGCAATATGCTCAAAAGCATTCATATTGGGACAACGAGTGGAAAAGTGGTTTTTACTGATGAAAAAAAATGAATTTAGATGACCCCGACGGCAATGACAAATATTGGAGAAATATACAACGACCACTAGAAAGAAGGCATTCGAAGAATTTTCAGGGTGGATCGCTTATGGTATGGGGGGGGCTTTCGGATACAATGGTGCAACCCCAATTTGTTTTGTAACGCATAAAATGAATTCTATGAGTTATATTGAACTGTTAGACAACTTTTTAATAGATTTTTTGGAACGATTTTGTGAAGAACCATGGTTTTTTCAGCAAGACAACGCCGCGATACACAATGCAGCTGCAACAAAACGTTTTTTTATGGACAGAAATATAGCATTAATGGACTGGAGCGCTATAAGTCACGACTCAAAAATTGGAAAATCTCTGAGGAATACTTTCGCAGCAAGTTTATTCCGGTGGTCGACAATTTGATACTGTTAGAGATCTAAGGAAGTGCATTGAAGCCGAACAGTGATCTGCAGAAAATACTTGGCTTATGATTATACTCTCTAACTCATGAATAACCCCCATTGTTCACTCATACTTGCTCTCGCTAAAAATATTATCTTCTCACAATCACATGGCTTGCTTGTATAACAATGAGTGCGGATATGTCTTACAATCACTTATAGCTCACACTTGGCTTGGCTTGCTTCTCTGTATACAATTGTTTGAGCTATTCGTTGCATACCATTAGATAAGTTGAGAGGCTCATAGTTTGTCCATGAATTTATTCACTAATATGTGGCTCATTGTTTATTTATGAATATATTCACAAATTCCATGCCTATTCAAATTATATTATATACCTACGCGAAGGGCTTTTAAAAGGAAAGAAAAGAGTGATTGTAGTGACTACAAAACTGAAACTTCTTTATTTCTTATCCTTTTATTAAATTATTTTCTTAATCCTACAGCAAAGTTTCATCTTACATTCTAGAAAGTGCAGAGCTTAAGAAGGTGATTCCCTGAAGTTTATACCTATGCTGACGGGTTTTAAAAGGAACAAAACTCGTGATTCTAGTGACTTCGTAAAAATTGCACAACTGGAACTTCTTTATTTCTTATCCTTTTATTCAATTATTTCTTTAAGCTTAGATGCAAGGCTTCATCTTACATTCTAGAAAGTGCAGAGCTTAGGTAGATAACATAAAACTAACTTTCCACGCATATCAAAACTTGCACTTAAAATCATAACTATACCTACAAATAGTGCGGCTTCTGAACGTGTATTTTCCTTGGCAGGCAATTTCATAATTGATAAAAGAAATCGACTTGCATCCAAAACCGTAGATAATATAATATTCCTGAATTATATATTGAAAACTAATTAATATGGCTATAAGAACTTCGAAACATTAAAAACAAAAATATGCAACGAAATTGAAAATTAATTTTGTGCTATACCTCAATCTAAGGACATATTTCGGAGTTATATGTATATGTACATAAATCTTAAAGTAAATTTTATGTTTAGTAGTTTTATTTTTTACCGAAATGAACTGAAGTGTGTTATTTTGTTTTTTGTTAATAATTCATGTAACTTTTATACCATTGAATTGACGTGATTTTAATTTTTAATTTCAATGTCATTGAAAGGAACTGAATTATCATTTTATAATATAAAATTTAATATTATACGTGATAACATGAATGTAAGTATGGATATGTGATTTTTTTAATAATAGAAAAAATTAATACAAAATATGAACGTCCCGTGTTTTATTTCATTATATGTAGTCAATATTGGAACCAGTTACAAAATCATTGTTGTTATACAATAATATAATAGTAACTCTTAGTACTTTCATAATGGATTTTCTATCCTTTGGTTCGTAGCGTTACGGCTCAAAAGGCTTAAGTGGCTTGTGTACAATTGATCTTCTTCGTATATTCACAAGTGTTTTTTATTCATAATTGTCAGAGAGTCCTAAGCAAAGATTTATAAGTAATGTGAGCTCATAACTAAACACTTGTGAATATATGCTTCATACAAGCTAAGCAGCTCTCAAGCCAAAACTCTCTCTCTCATACGAGTAATTGCACGTGAGCAGAAATCACACTACTCATTCCGTCAATAATTTGCTTACTTCATACTCAATTTTAAGCAAGTGGCTCAAAGTTGTGTTTAACTCATTCACTGCAGACCACTGAAGCCGAATGGAAGAAAATACTCATTTTCACCCTTCGCTCTCTAATTGAATCCATGCCGAGGCGCATAAACACCGTTATTTTGGCTAACGGTAACTATATAAGTTATTAACACTTCGAATAAGTTTGATTTAATATGAAATGTTTTTTTGCACGCTATACTTTTTTCGTACCAAGTGACATTAATTTTTGAATTATTTTATTAATAAGTAGTAATTCTTGTTTTTAAATATTGTGTAAATAATTATCGATGTTGATTCCATTAATAATTTTTTTTATTGAAACGTAACAAAGATTTGGTTTTACATTTCAATCAAATTGCAACTAGTGACTAATTTAAACTGACAAGCAAATTTTCATAATTTATAAGGTACAACAATAAAAGCTCTATTAAAAAGTTAAATTTTGTATTAAAACTAAATATTATAATATTTGTTATTTGCTTAAAAGGTCCTGAAACGTTGTTCTTTTCAGTCTGCGCCTGCTATTTCGAGTTTCTCCCAGTTGTCGGGGTTCAGCGTTTACGTGATTTTGTAACCTTTTAGCATGGTTCGATCCCGTTTCGTGAATGACTTCCCGAACCATTTTTTTGCGAAGATCACGATGTAGATCTGAATTGAGTATGTACCACGGGGCATGTACATTTTTTCGCAGAACTTTGTTTTGGAATCTTTGCACCGCTCCGATGTATAACGGTGCAACGCATCCCCATAGCTGAATTCCGTATGTGCAAATGGGCTTTAACGTTTGGTTGTAAACTAGTATTTTATTTGAGGTAGTAAATGGTAATTTCCTGCCGTTTAACCAGTTTATTTTGTTATATTTTAGTTTTAGCTCTGCAACTTTCCTTTTTATATGCTCCCTCCACTTTAATTTTGCATCCAACCTCAAACCAAGATATTTCGGTGAGGTGGAGTACGGGATTACTTCATTTCCAATATGTAAGGAGCATGGAAACATGTGCAGAGGAGGATGGAGTCATGTGTAGAAGTTCACGCAAGTAAGGAAAGTTTTCTGATCGCCATTCACTTGGGAATGGCCAGAAACGATTCTTTTACATATGACTCAAGCAGCTCACGACTTCCGGTCTCTGGGTTGCCTAAGAACATCCGTTTGAAGGCAAGCTAAAGTGAGAAGGCGAAATATCCCCTACTCAGGGTTGTGCGCTGGGTTTGGGACCCGCCACGTAAAAAAAACACCCCAATGAAAAAGCGTAAACAGCCTCGGATGAGAGACCCCCCTTTTGATGACGACCATGGCAAACGAAATAAGGACTACGAATTGAGGGCATGCACATGGAATGTCCGGTCCCTTAATTGGGAAGGTGCCGCTGCCCAGCTGGTTGATGTCCTCGTGAAAATAAAGGCTGACATCACCGCCGTCCAAGAAATGCGATGGACGGGACAAGGACAGAGACAAGTAGGTCCTTATGGCATTTACTACAGTGGCCATATAAAGGAGCGCAAGTTTGGTGTGGTATTCGTTGTGGGAGAGAGACTCCGTCGTCGAGTACTATCATTCACTCCTGTGAATGAAGCCACAATCCGCATCAAAGCGAGGTTTTTCAACATATCACTGATTTGCGTCCACGCCCCGACGGAAGCGAAGGACGGTGTGACCAAAGATGCCTTCTGGGAGCGCTTGGAGCACACCTATGAGCGCTGCCCCCGCCACGATGTCAAAATTGTGCTTGGCGACTTTAACGCCAGGGTGGGCAAAGAAGGTAATTTTGGTACGACGGTCGGTAAATTCAACCTCCACGAGAAAACATCCCCAAACAGGTTGAGGCTGATCGACTTCCACGGGGCCCGAAATATGGTTATCTGTGGTACTAGATTCTAGCACAAGAAATACATCAAGCTACCTGACTGTCTCCGGATTGAAAAGCCACGAACCAGATCGATCATGTCATCCAGTGTTCTTGACGTGAGTACGCTCCGAGGTTCTAACATCGACTCGGACCACTATATTGTTGCAGCCAAGATTCGCACCCGTGCAACAAACAACGCACGTCAACAAACACAAGGAAGGTTCGACGTCGATAAGCTGCAATCACAACAGACAGCCGAACGATTTTCTACTCGGCTTGCACTCCTGCTCTCTGAGAGCACTCGTCAACAACTCGGTATAAGGAAACTGTGGGACGGCATTTCAAACTCCTTACGTACAGCTTCAACCGAAACTATTGGTTTTCGGAAAGTGCAAAAGAACAGCTGGTACGACGAGTATTGCCGTGTCGCAGCGGAGAGAAAACAGGCTGCCTACCTCGCAACGTTGCGATCGACCACGACACGTGAGGGATGGGATAAATACCGAGATTTGAAGAGGGAAGCGAGACGCATTTGCAGAAAGAAAAAGAAAGAGGCCGAAATGCGTGAGTAGGAAGAGCTTGATAAGCTGGCCGACTGGGGTAATGCTGGAAAATTCTACAAAAAAGGCTTACGGAAGGTTTCAAGACCGGAGCATACTCTTGTAGAACCCCCCAAGGTGATCTAGCCACCGATGCCCAGAGCATACTTAAATTATGGAGGGAACACTTCTCCAGCCTGCTGAATGACAGTGAACGCACAACGCCAGGAGAAGGCGAACCCGATTCCCCAATCGATGACGATGGAGCAGACGTTCCATTGCCGACCATGAAGAAGTTCGAATAGCAATTGCCCGCCTGAAGAACAACAAAGCGGCAGGGGCCGACGGATTGCCGGCCGAGCTAATCAAACACGGCGGCAAAGAACTGATAAGGTGTATAGCATCAGCTTCTTTGCAAAATATGGTCGGACGAAAGCATGCCCAACGATTGGAATTTAAGTGCGCTATGCCCAATCCACAAAAAAGGAGACCACACAATCTGCGCCAACTACCGTAGGATAAGCCTCCTCAACATCGCACATAAGGTTCTATCGAGCGTATTGTGTGAAAGATTAAAGCCCACCGTCAACAAACTGATTGGTCCTTATCAGTGTGGCTTTAGGCCTGGCAAATCAACAACCGACCAGATATTCACCATGGACCAAATCTGGGAAAAGACCCGTGAAAGGAGAATCGACACACACCACCTCTTCGTCGATTTCAAAGCTGCTTTCGATAGCACGAAAAGGAGCTGCCTCTAAGCCGCGATGCCTGAATTTGGTATCCTCGCAAAATTAATACGGCTGTGTATGCTGAAGTTGAGCAACACCAAAAGCTCCTTCAGAATAGGGAAAGACCTTTTCCCTATCGCGCGACTTCATCAACCTGTTTCTGGAGAAAATATTTCGAGCTGCAGGACTAAAAAGAGAAGGTTCCCTCTTCTATAAGAGTGATGATATTGATATCATCGGCCTTAACACCCGCACCGTTAGTTCTGCTTTGTCCAGACTGGAAAAGGAAGCAAAACGAATGGGTCTACTAGTGAACGAGGGCAAGACGAAATATCTCTTGTCATCAAACAAACAGTCGTCGCACTCGCGACCTGGCACTCACGTCACTGTTGACAGTCATAACTTTGAAATTGTAGATAATTTCGTCTATCTTGGAACTAGCAGAAACACCACCAACAATGTCAGCCTAGAAATCCAAGAACTCTTGCCAGCAGGTGCTACTTCGGACTGAATACGCAATTGAGAAGTAAAGTCTTCTGTCGTCGAACAAAAGCCAGACTATAAGTCACTCATATCAGTCCTGCTATATAGTGCAGAGGCTTGGACGATGTCAACAACTAATGAGTCGACGTTGAGAGTTTTCGAGAGAAAGGTTCTACGAAAGATTTATGGTCCTTTGCGCGTTGGCCACGGCGAATATCGCATTCGTCGTACGAGATATACGACGACATTGACATAGTTCAGCGAATTAAAAGACAACGGCTGCGCTGGCTAGGTCATGTTGTCCGGATGGACGAAAACACTCCAGTTTTGAAAGTATTCGACGCACTATCCGCCGGGGGAAGCAGAGGAAGAGGAAGACCATCACTCTGTTGGAAGGACCAAGTGGAGAAAGACCTGGCTTCGATTGGAATATCCAATTGGCGCCACGTAGCGAAAAAAAGAAACGACTGGCGCGTTATAATCGCGTAAGCGGTGTCTACGCTAATTAAGAAGAAGAAGAAGGGGATGTACGTAGCTCTTTTTATGGTAGTATAGACTTCAATTCGTTTAGAGCAATTTTCCATTTTTGTGTCCATTCTACAATTTGGTTGATTGAAGAAGGCATTCTGTTCGACGACTCGGATTGATTCTTACCGGAAGTAATTATGCAGGTATCATCTGCAAAAGTGGCGAATTTGCAGTTTGGCGGCGTAGGCGCATCGCTAGTAAACAAAATGTATAAGAGTGGTCCCAAAACACTTACTTGGGGTACATACGCTGTAACGTAGTATACGATTGTCCCTGTTTGATTCGGAAGTAGCGATTACTCTGGTAGGAGGCAAGTAGCTCAGTTAGATGCTGTGGAAAGAGATGTCTTAATTTATAAAGTACGCAATGGTGCCATACTCTATCGAACGCCTGAGATGTGCAATTTTCTTTTTTTCCATCGCATTTTCTATTATATCTGTTATTCGATGAACTTGACTGATTGTGTAATGTTGCGATCGAAGTCCAAATTGATGAATTGGTATAAGGCAGTTCTCTTCAATTATGCTCTGAAATCTTCTTACAGTTACAGCTTCAAGTATTTTGCACAAAATAGGCGACAGTGAGATTGGATGTTATGACTAGGCCTCCTGGGCGCTTTTTCTGGGTTTTTGGACCATCATGATTTCAGATGCCTTCCATGAAAATAGGACGCATCTGAGATCTAAGCAAGCGTTTATTATCGATGTAAGTTTTTTTTAATGCTTTTCGTGTTAGATTTTTTATTACATCAGCAGTCAACATGTCGAAGCCGGTAGCTTTTTTTGGCTTAAATCTAGTTTTAATGATATTTTTCACTTCTTTAATTGATACTCGTTGGATTTCTCTTACGTATTACGATCCTTCCAGCTGCGGTAAAGTTCCATGGATCACAAAGGGACTAAACGTTTTGGTTAGTTTCTCTGAAAAAACTTCCGCTTTTTCTTCGTAGCTTTTGGCCTAAGATCCGTTCAGCTTTCTGAGATAGACAATATTGGTTTTCTTGCATTTTTTACTGCGTTCCTAAGCGAATCGGAATTTTTGTTTGGCGTTGATTTCTCAATTTAATTAGAAATATTTTTATTCGTGAATAACTTTATTTCGGTACTGAGAACCTTGGTTAAATTGTTCAATTCTCTTTTGTATTGAGAAAAACCCGTTATTTGCCATTTTTTACGTAATTTTCTCTTCTTTTTTATGAGATCTAAAATGTCTGATGGATATTTAGTATAAAAGCTTTTTTGTTTAGGTACAGGAGTACCTAAGAGGAGTTTTCCAAGCCGATTCTTCATCTTCTAAAATATCTTAAGTTGTTATATTTACTTTAGTATCAATATTTTTGTCGAGCATAACTTTGAAATGCTCCCAATTCGTATGTCTATTTGAAAGATAATGCGGTATGTAGATTTTTACATGGCCATTTAGGGTTAGATATACTGGCGAGTCCGAATTTAAGTCCAATCCATTTTCCATGGTAATGCAGGTCTTAGAAATTTGTCGAGTGATGAAAAAATCGATCAAGTCAGGTAATTTTTTGTGTCGGAAGGCCAGTAAGTCGGCTTGCCAGTAGACATGAAGTCACATCCAGTGGACATAGCTTTAAATAGCTCTCTCCCCTTCGGTGTCGTAACTCTTGAACCCCATTGGAAGTGTTTTGCGTTGAAATCACCACCCATGATGAACTTCCCATGGTGTTTTAGTATAAGTTCTGTGTACAAGTCCATTTTAATAATGTCTAGGTGGGCTATATATTGCAGTAATACTTATTTTTCCGAAACTAGTTTCAACCGAAATGGTCGTGGTTTGGAATTCTGGGATACTTATATTAATTTCTTCGTAGTGGGGAGTATTATCTCTGATAATTATTAGCACTCCCCTCTATCGCATTGTTATTTGGGTGGTTCGAGCAATACGTCTTGTAGTTTTTGAATTTGACGAAAATCTCATTTGTAAAATGGGTTTCTGATATAAGACAAATATAAATTTTTTCAACATGAAGTAATGTCTCTAATTCTTTGCTAAGTTTGAGTAAGCCATTTGCATTCCATGTCATAATTTTTATCGTTGAGTAAGTCGCTCATGGGTAAGATTATTTTGCTCTTCT
This sequence comes from Bactrocera correcta, assembly GCA_027475135.1. Lineage (NCBI taxonomy): Eukaryota > Metazoa > Arthropoda > Insecta > Diptera > Tephritidae > Bactrocera > Bactrocera correcta. Next base: position 51,531,520 of record CM050326.1, read on the forward strand.
AGCTTATTGAGCTTATTGAGAATTATCGATAAACTATTGGTAATATCACTAATGGCATTAGAATTTGCTTGGTTTGCAGACATATGTTTTTGTACATGATTACTCCCTTTAGTTATGCTGGCAAATGAGGATTTTCCAGATTAATGACTTACATTAGTAACTTATTTTTGAGGAGCAGTAGAAGCGGTTGTACTTAGGCGTTTTGGTTGTTGGTTATGCACTTTATTTTTTTCGGTCACGTTTCTAATTTTTTGAAGTTGTTTTGCCACTTCACATCCTCTTTAGTTCGCAGGGTGACTTTGATTGCAGTTACAGCATTTTGGCGGTAGATCAGCAGGTTTTGCGCAATTTAGAGTACAATGATTTGCGGCGCACTTCACACACCTTGGTGGTTTCCAACAATAATTTCTGGTGTGACCGAATGCCTGACAGGACTTACATTGCGGCACAAGATTCGATGGCTTGATGGGCTCGAGTTTGACAACAGATTTTAAAATATGCTTCATTTCGTACATTTTCTTGATGTTCTCCGTTGATTCGAAGCATACAATAAACATAATTAATGGATTTTTTGGCTTATGTTGAAGTTTGTTTATTACCTTCGAAACTTTAAAACCCTGCTTCTGAAGATGTGTGACAATGCTTTCAGGCACACATGAGTGATTACTTGTCCCCGTACGAGTACCAAGAAATTTGCGATTCATTTAATTTCTTTGTGAGTATTCTGTAGTCTGAACTATCTGAAAGGTTTTTTTTGCATGAACTTGGGCCAGTGAGCTTAAGTGTGTAAGTATTTTTAACTTCCGTGTTCAAAAACTTTCGCGAATTTTGTGTTTTTTCAAAAATTATTTATTTATTCATGAATACGATTATCTATTTTGTCCCCTTCAAAGTAATCCCCATGAGATATTATTCACTTGTGCCAACGGTTTTTCCAATCTTCGAAGCACTTCTAAAAATCATTTATTTCATCTTCTTCAGCTCTTCCCAGATCTGGGGAATACATTGGCTGCAGCATCACTAGTGTGTTGTTTTTGGCCAAAAAGTCGCGCACAAGCAACTATGTGTGTGAGCAGGGGCGTTATCGTGGTGCAAAAGCCAATTTTTGTTCTTCCACAAATACGTGCGTTTCTGGCAGATTGCTTCGCGCAAATTGCGCATAACTTGCAGGTAATATTCCTTATTAACCGTACTTCCCTGTGGCAAGAAATCATGATGCACCACGCCCCTGCAATCGAAGAAAATTGTCAGTTACGATTCGCGATACTTTTTGAACACACCTCGTACACTCAAGCAATCGTAGTTAAGATAATTTGGATAATGTTGGCACAATCATTCGTGATGAGTTCATATTTCGATGAAGTGAATTGACAAAAAGCATGTGGAATTGATATCAAACCACTGGAAGTATCAACCGGAATTTACCCTTTTCCGAATCTTATCGAATACGCTGTAAAATATCTTCGGCAAAGTAATTTTCGTTTGTATCCCATAATTGACGGAGATTTGAAGGCTGATATGTCGAAATGATTATCGCGAAAAGTGAACTTCAGCGGCATGCGAAGTAGCTATCGAATCATACATCGTTTAATTCCATTGATTATCATGTTCCAGCAATTTTAAAACCGTCGTTTTTCGGGTGAATTGTACATTCGTCCTAAAGCATTAGTTGAAAACACACCTGGATGTCCATCTACTGGTTGGCCATGCTTTCTGCGTAACTATTTCTTCGACGATGCATTCCATGTAAACGGATCACTGACACAAGTTAAGAAAAAACTCGTCAAGGTCAATTTTGTTGCTGGCGGTGTTTCCACTGGCTGTAGTGTATTCCCTGGGTTGAAATACACTCTTTGGCCATTCTTCAATGAACTGCGAGACGCACACAGACGGAAAACGATCATAAATTGCAAAAGTAAATATTCTACAAAGCGCTTTATTGCAGTTCACGTATCGATCGATTTGATACTTGCTGATCTTATTTCGTTCAAGGCCAATAACCGCCATGTTGCTTTCTTTGGTGACGTATTTGATCAATTGGCATGTGCCCCTATCACGGGGTACATTTGACTTTAGGAGGGGAGCATTTGACACCTACATGCATATTTAAAACAATTTTGTGTTGTCTTTGAATTAAAATAAACCAGCATTTTGTATATAAACTCATTTTATTTTAATTTTGGAAAGCAAAAAATATTTCAGTTACAAGTTTTGAATTAAAAGAAAAGAAATATTTAAAGGAAATGAATTATAAGTTTTGATAAAAAATTATTTTATATAATACTTTAAAAATGTATTTTGTACGACATCGTGAAGTTGAAGCAGAATTTTCACGAACTGGCAACTTCAGCTCTATTTCACTGCGCATAATTATAGCCAAAAGTTCCACTTCTCGAAGATTTCGTGGATGCATGCAGTTGCGATATAGGCCTAACTGATTCTGGTGTAGTACATACATGATGAGTTGTGATTTAGGTTGCTTTGTGGATTTTTTTAGCATTTTGTGATGAATTCATATCATCTGATCTATCAGGATGAACGCGTTCAACTTCCTCATCTGTTACAGACTCTAGCGCAAATATTTCATCTTGAAAAACCTGGGTATTGAGAGGACAAATTCCTGTTGCTTTGAATCCGTTCATTATGTTTTCTGGGGAAAATGCTCTTTGAAATGGTTGTTGAGTTAAGGTGCCGATATCATATATACTGATTTGTTTTCCAGGATTTGTGGTTAAAAAATCGTTAAAGGCTTTGCGGCAAAATTGCTTAAAGTGTCCGAAAACTGATACATCCAATGGTTGTAGACGATGGGATGTATGTGGAGGAAAAGAAAGTAATACAATTCCAGCCTCGGCGCAATAGTTAATCCTTTCCGAATTGCAATGCGACGCATGATTATCAAGCAGAATTAGAATTGGGTTTTAAACTGAACAGTTCGTAAAGTTTTTAATGTGTTTCAGCACATTTGCAAAGAATTCGGAAATCATCCATCCGGATTTTGTATTCAATATCCGAATCTTTCACTGAAACGTACACGAGGAAATATATAAGCCGGAGGCAAACGATTTCCGCAAGCGTTAACTATGCCAACGATTGTAACCAAGCTGCCGCGCTCAGCGGAAGATGCTTGAGAAACAGAACGTTGTCCTTTTGCAGCACAAATCTAGAGAAGAAATATGTTATTTAAAGTCATTAACGTGTCTTTCCAACCAGGCTAAAAATACGACCTATCTTACCTTAATAGGCTCCCTCACGGTAGTTAAACCAGTTTCGTCCAAATTATAGATATCTTTTGGCTGAAATGAGTACTTTTCAAACAACGTAGTAAGGTTTTTGAAAAAACTTTCCACTGCTGATTTAGTAAAACCGCGTAATCTTGTCAAACTTATCTTTTCAGGTTTACGAAAAGATATAGAATCATTTCTTTTAAGAAATCCGCATTGGAGTAACCAAATTTTTAGCTTTAGCGTAATCATATGCAAACTTTTTAAAAGCACATTTCTTGACGTAATCGCAAATATCGGTTTCTTGTTGCTTATTAAATGTCTGGCGAGATGTGAATTTCGATTGAAATTTAAAATAATCATTACCAGAATCTGAAAGATTGCCAGAAGGTGCCTTATGTTTTAAACGCATGATTAGAGTTGTTCTATTTATTCCCATTTCTGATATCCGTTATTGCCTTTCTAATATTATCTTCATTTATGGCACACCGATTAGTCTTTTTTTTTGTAATTGTGTACCATTTTCCTGCTGAATATCAAAACTAAATTGCATAAAGTGCATTCATTACATAGTCAAAACAGAGACGGGGTACATTTGACAAAAGTCAAAAGCCCCATTCAAAAATGTCAAATGTATCCCAACTGAGTTTACTTTAGAAATTTCAATTTTCTTACCCTTTCAATTCTTTTATTCTTAAATTTCCAAATCTTTTCAAAATTATTCAGAATAATACTAGTTAAGTTCACTTAGCACTTTAAAATGGTATTCAATTGACTTCACAAATGTCTTGCATATCACTGCCACAAAATAACACAGAACGCAGAGAAAAGAAAAAAACACGTGTTGCTTCACCAAAATGTATAAACACTAACTGGCAAACTTCAACATATTGAATAAAATCAATTACTTCACCATTCCCAATTTATAAATGCGATTGATTTTACTGGCTTGACTTCGAAAAGGCCATAGTCAAATGTGCTCCAAAGTCAAAGGTACCCCAGCTTCCCCTATTTCTCAGTGTGTATAGTTTAATTAATTAAAGTAAAAAATGCCTCGTAAAATTAACAGAGAAACTCGTAGATCTTCCAATAAACAGTTGTCTCGAAGAAATAAACGGAAGAACGTTTTTAATCCGAAAATCGTGGAATATGATGAGAGCAGTTTCAGCGCCTCAGCAAATAAATTTAAAGCGCAAGAGGAAATATTTGTAACTCGCGATACGTCAGTTGAATATAGAATTTTAAATTTTATAACTGTGTTTACGGCTATTAGTGAGTATGTATTGTGTAAAACTTGCCGTGAACCATTAAAAATTGAAACAGATCAGAACGTGGACTTGGTTTTAAAATTGTTATCTTATGTGATAAATGTAGTCCTCGTAGTGTAAACTCTTGTAACTTTGTCAAACACTCGTATGAAATAAATCGGCGATTTATATTTGTGATGAGAATCCTTGGGTTAGGTTTGAAAGGTGCTACTCAATTTTGTGGGCTAATGGACATGCCAGCTTTTTTGCTCCAAACTTCATATGATATCATCGTTAAAAATATCCACGAATGTGTGTCAGTAGTCACAGATAAACTTTCAAAAAAAGCTTGTGTTAAGGAAATGAGTGCTACGTCTAAACAGCAGAGTGATGAACATAAGAGTGATTTAACAGCCTCGGGAGTTGGAACTTGGAAAAAAGGGAATTTACTTCTCTATTTGGAGTTACATCTCTAATTGGATACTACAGTGGAAAAATAATTGAACTTTTAGTTAAAAGCTCTTACTGTAAGCAATGCGAGCCTTGGAAATCTCACAACTGCTGAATGTCAGGAATGGTGGAAAGAGCACAAAGACGTATGCTCAGCTAACCACGATGGGTCATCAGGAAAAATGGAAGTTGATGCTGTTATTACCATGTTCAAACGTTCATTGGAAAAGTGTCAAGTTCGTTTCAGAAACTACGTCGGTGATGGGGACTCTAAAACTTATTCTGGGATTTTTAAGGCTGCTCCTTATGGTGAGACAGAAGTAACGAAGAAAGAATGTATTGGGCATGTTCAAAAAGAATAGGCAAACGGCTAAGAGACAAAGTAAATAATACTGTAGAACAAATAGAAGATAAGAATAGCAACAAAAAAAAAACAAAAGTTACTTGGTGGCAAAGGTAATTTGACTGGAAAACTTATTGATATATTAACTGTTTACTATGGTTTAGCGATTAGGAGACACTGTGATTCTGTTGAAAGTATGTATAAAGCCATTTGGACATCTTATTTCCATAACTGCTCTACAGATAAAAACCCTCAGCATGATAATTGTCCTATAGGAGAAAACTCGTGGTGTTCGTGGCAAAAAGCACGAGCCTTGGGAACTTTGCCCAGCTATAAACAAGATTATGAGGCCTTATCACCTGATGTTGCAACAGCTATTTTTCCAATTTACGAAGATCTGAGTAACAAAAGATTATTGGAACGATGCGTTGGTGGTTTTACCTAGAACAATAATGAAAGTTATAATCAGCTGATATGGAAAATAACTCCAAAAATTATTCCAGCTGGCTCAAAAATTGTAGCTGCAAACATTGCAGCCCGGGTCTTTAATATATTAGTGCTATAGGATTATCACTTGGACCCAATGCTCATTCCTACGTGAGTAAAGAGGACGCAGAGCGCATCTCAATTTCGGACGCAGAGCGCAAGGGTCGACGCGCGAGGGGAGGATGGCACGTAGACAACAACCATTAAACATTTTGGAGGCAAACGACGAAGCAGAGGGTCCCTCATATGGTGCTGGAATAGATGACACGATGTAAGTTGACAAAAAAAATTTTTAGTTTAGTGTAAATCGTTCCCGAAACTTTAAACGTGTTTATCTCAAAACCGTGTCTTCAGAGTCAGTGAGGACAATTTCACCGAAACCGCTAAACCGATCGGTTTGAAATTTTCACACGACTTGGACAATAATTTCGATTTTTTAAGCCACTTTGAAGTGAAAAATTTTCATGAAAAACTGAATTTTTTTTAGCAACCGCCATTTTGTCAAAAATCAAAATTTTGACTAGACTTTCGATCACTTCCTGTATTTATTTATCAAAAAACAAAATATTTGGTTTTCAAATAATTTGGACCTGAGATATCTTGCTCACCACCGATCATCTACAGGAGCTAGGAGATTCAATTTTTTTTTTAAATAAACTGCTGATTGTTAAAGTACATTAAATTCTGTTTAAGTACATTTTTCCCATTAATGTATAGAATAAAATGCCTCTTTAGAAAAAATTCACAAAAAAACGGGTTTTTTCTGCCTCGCAAGTGGATATTACCCTTAACTCGGCTATAATCGCGTAAACGATGTCAACGCCAGTGAAGAGTAAGAAGAATATAAAGTCAATAAGACAATAGGCAGTATGTAGATTAAGGCCAGAGAAGACAATTGGAAATAATAATTGATATGCAGATTTTAGTGGCGGGTACTACGTCGAATACTTTCAGACCTGGAGTGTTTTCGTCCATTCGGCCAACATGGCCTAGCCAACGTAGCCGCTGTCTTTTAATTCGCTGAACTATGTCAATGTCGTCAAACATCTCATAGAGCTCAGTGTTCCGTCGAATGCGACATGCAGATGTCAGCAAGCAGAGGTTTCCTCTCCACTTAACGTTAACGCCACATTTTCCAACTTATGTGAGAAATTATTTTTTTTTGTTGCAATTCAGATCAGTATCTATAGCATGAACAATCTGTAGAAATGATAAGAAATTAATAAAAGTAATTAATAAAAAATGTGTTTTAAATATATAGAAATATAAGGAATCCCCAAAACTTAACACCCAAACTTAATTGCGATTTGTTACTGAGCGAATCATTTTTTCCCCAAGAGCTACTCTTAGCTTCGAGACAATTGTGAAACACCTCCTTGATGAGCAGAAACAGGACTGCATAATTTATTAACATACAGAAGATTATTAAGAATTGCCTTTAGCAATAAGCCACTCAGAAAATAAAATGATGGATTTAGAATCAAAATAATCCAAAAAAGATTCTTCGGGCGTTTTTGTATTGAGGAAAAATCCGGTACTTATGCTCGAATGGTAAGCGATTCGAGGCATTGTTAGTTGACTAATACAATCAACATAAAACAATCAATATGAAAGCCGATATAGCCAGGATAGGTTAAGACTTTCTTCAGTTTTTGGGAGACAAACCAATTGCAATTAAGTTTTACATATGTATGTATATATAAGATGCGGCGGCTTACAGAAGGTTTCAAGACCGGAGCATACTCTTGTAGAGCCCCCAAAGGTGATCTAGTTACCGATGCCCAGAGCATACTTAAATTATGGAGGGAACACTTCTCCAGCCTGCTGAATGGCAGTGAACGCACAACACCAGGAGAAAGCGAACCCGATACCCCAATCGATGACGATGAAGCAGACGTTCCATTGCCCGACCATGAAGAAGTTCGAATAGCAATTGCCCGCCTGAAAAACAACAAAGCGGCAGGGGCCGATGGATTGCCGGCCGAGCTATTCAAACACGGCGGCGAAGAGCTGATAAGGTGCATGCATCAGCTTCTTTGCAAAATATGGTCGGACGAAAGTATGCCCAACGATTGGAATTTAAGTGTGCTATGCCCAATCCACAAAAAAGGAGACCCCACAATCTGCGCCAACTACCGTGGGATTAGCCTCCTCAATATCGCATATAAGGTTCTGTCGAGCGTATTGTGTGAAAGATTAAAGCCCACCGTCAACAAACTGATTGGACCTTATCAGTGTGGCTTTAGACCTGGTAAATCAACAACCGACCAGATATTCACGATGCGCCAAATCTTGGAAAAGACCCGTGAAAGGAGAATCGACACACACCACCTCTTCGTCGATTTCAAAGCTGCTTTCGACAGCACGAAAAGGAGCTGCCTTTATGCCGCGATGTCTGAATTTGGTATCCCCGCAAAACTAATACGGCTGTGTAAACTGACGTTGAGCAACACAAAAAGCTCCGTCAGAATCGGGAAGGACCTCTCCGAGCCGTTCGATACCAAACGAGGTTTCAGACAAGGCGATTCCCTATCGTGCGACTTTTTCAACCTGCTTCTGGAGAAAATAGTTCGAGCTGCAGAACTTAACAGAGGAGGTACCATCTTTTATAAGAGTGTACAACTGCTGGCGTATGCCGATGATACTGATATCATCGGCCTCAACACCCGCGCCGTTAGTTCTGCTTTCTCCAGACTGGACAAGGAAGCAAAAGAAATGGGTCTGGCAGTGAACGAGGGCAAGACGAAATATCTCCTGTCATCAAACAAACAGTCGTCGCACTCGCGACTTGGCACTCACGTCACTGTTGTTGTCATAACTTTGAAGTTGTAGATAATTTCGTCTATCTTAGAACCAGCGTAAACACCACCAACAATGTCAGCCTAGAAATCCAACGCAGGATAACTCTTGCCAACAGGTGCTACTTCGGACTAAGTAGGCAATTGAGAAGCAAAGTCCTCTCTCGACAAACAAAAACCAAACTCTATAAGTCTCTCATAATTCCCGTCCTCCTATATGGTGCAGAGGCTTGGACGATGACAACAACCGATGAGTTGACGTTGCGAGTTTTCGAGAGAAAGGTTCTGCGAAAGATTTATGGTCCTTTGCGCGTTGGCCACGGCGAATATCGCATTCGATGGAACGATGAGCTGTACGAGATATACGACGACATTGACATAGTTCAGCGAATTAAAAGACAGCGGCTACGCTGGCTAGGTCATGTTGTCCGGATGGATGAAAACACTCCAGCTCTGAAAGTATTCGACGCAGTACCCGCCGCGGGAAGCAGAGGAAGAGGAAGACCTCCACTCCGTTGGAAGGACCAAGTAGAGAAGGACCTGGCCTCGCTTGGGATATCCAATTGGCGCCACGTAGCGAAGAGAAGAAACGACTGGCGCGCTGTTGTTGACTTGGCTATAATCGCGTAAGCGGTGTCTACGCCAGTAAAGAAGAAGAAGATATGTATGTATATAGAAGAATATTTCAGATATAACGACGGGTCGGTCTTCAGTTTGTATAGGAGAAAATGTCGTTTTTATATATATTTATTTATTTATTTTCTTAGCGTTTAAACCTTCCCTGGTCTTCCACGAATATTTTAATTAGTTAAAAAGTTTTTAATTTTTTTTTACATAAAAACTCATATTAAAAATATATTAAAAAAATGTAATTTACGTTTCAAATTTTCTTGTGACATCAAAACATATAATTTCTTATAAAGTATAAATATCAGCCACCTTTAGAGAGAGTACTGCTTAATACAATAGTGTCCCAACATTCCTGAGCTCCAGCATCCATTTATGGTTTCGTAGAAAAGTTTGGACAACGTTTACTAAACATTTCAGGCGGGGTTTTCCTGGTCGTTCAGATTCTTTTCCAAGCTCTTATCTTTTATCAGTTGCCGTAAATGTGGCAACACCAGTTTTTGTCATAAATCTTAAGTCACAAATCTTTTGAAACTGTAGATATATTTGAAAATTATTCTACAACTCTGCCATCCCCTTCAAAATAGTCCTTTGGGCAGCTGTACAGCAATTCCAACGCGTTTTCCATGCTTCGTAACATTTCTGAAACGCTTCGACTGGGATGTCCGCGTATACCCTCGTCACGGCCGCCTGGATGTCCGTAATCGACTCAAAATGGGTTCCTTTGACCACCGATTTTGTTTTAGGAAACAAAAAAAGTCACAGGGCGGCATGTCGCGCGAATAAGGCGGCTGTTGCAACACGGCGATTCTTTTAGAGGCCAAATACTGGGACACGCTGAGGGCGGTGTGGCACAGCGCGTTGTCGTGATGAAGGATGCACTTACGAACGATGTCTGGGTGCACCCTGTTGACTCGTTTTCGCAATCTTTCGAGTACTTAGCAATAGTAGACTTGATTCACAGTTTTCCCCGGTGGAACGAATTCTTTGTGGACGATTCCACGGCTATCAAAAAAAGCAATAATTATCGTTTTCACCTTTGACTTGCTCATGCGAGCTCTTTTCGGGCGGGGGGCGCGCGGAGACAACCATTGTGAGCTTTGGCGTTTGGTTTCCGGGTCTAAGAGCACTATCACTATACACTCTTACAATTTTAGCGGACGTTTCCGAAGCTGTTTCGCCCAATTTGACACAAAATTTTATCGCGACGCGTTGCTCTTGATTTCGTTTTTCCATTTTCGTGACGAGCACTACAAAGACACGTCTACTCAACCTGACGCAGCAGGCGAACAAAACAAGCTAGAGCGATGGTACATATATCAATGGAAAGGGGAGGGATGCCGGAAAAAGCGAAAGGGTATTTCAAGGTAATAGATTTACCACAAGCGCGGCAATAAAATCAGTATCATTACTTAAATGTCAAACTTCGTATTTTTATTTTCTTAAAACACGATAAATGTAAAAGTCAGAAATATATCAATGTGTACAGTGTAATTAAAAACATATTAATTGAATAATGTTTGCAAATTGAGTTAAACTTAGTGACAGAGCAAAACAAATTTTTGAACTTTACATACATTTTTTAATACTGATACTTTTCTCTATCCATCCGTACCTTCAAATCACGACGACAAAAGAATCGTAATATTGTCATAACATTTATGTAGAACCAAGGATTTATCTTGATTCCTCACAGGAAATCCAAAATAGTATAAATCACATTATTCAATTAATCAGTGGTGTGTAATCTGATAGCTGTCGGAATTAGAAATGAAACCGAAAAAAATAGAAGGTGCCATGGCTACAGGTCCTCCACATAATGATGTTACCGGGCGGAAAATGATAAGTAAATAACTTGTTTTTGTAAGTTACTAGCTGACCCCGCAGGCATTGTCCTGCGTGAAATTATGTGTAACGTAGCTTGCATATCAAGCCTCTCCAAAGATTTTAGACATTCCACTGGATAGTTCACGGCTTAGAATTTTTGGTTGCTTAATTGCGCGTGCGCGTGAACTTCAGTGGCATGCGAAGTAGCTATCGAATCGTCCATCGTTTGATTCCATTGATTATCATGTTCCAGCAATTGTAATTGCGAACATGCTTCTCAAAAAGTTGCACACACTGTATCATTCACAGTACGCAATTACTCAAATGAAATTGAACCACGTACGTACATTTATCAATAGCAACCGAAAGTAGAAGCAACCGTTTTTCAGGTGGATTGTGTAAATTCGTCCTAAGGCATTAGTTGAGAACACACCTGGGTGTCCATCTACTGGTTGGCCATGCTTTCTGTGTAACTATTTCTTCGACAAGGCATTTCGGAATAGAGCAATGTTCTCGCAAACAGATCAGTGACGCAAGTTGAGAAAACACTCGTCAAGGTCAATTTTGTTGCTGGCGGTGTTTCCGCTGGCTGTCCTGTGTCTTCTGGGTTAAAATATACTCTTTGGCCATTCTCCAAATTAACTGCGAGACGCACAACAGTCGGAAAACGTTCATGAATTGCAAAAGTAAATATCCTAAAAAACGCTTTGCTGCAGTTCACGTATCGATCGATTTGATACTTGCTGATCTCATCTCGTTCAAGGTCAATAACCGCCATGTTGCTTTCTTTGGTGACGTATTTGCAAACGTATTTGTTCGACTTCACCAAACTGCAATATTCAGCATTGGCATAAGTTTTGAATGTGAATTAGATAACAGTAGCGAATATGGCTCGATCCATAGTTGTTGTTATCGACTTCGAAGTTCACTCCTCTAAGTTGAATGCTAAATGTTCTGCCATTGTCGTCTGATGAGCTACGCCAATAGAGTGGATATCCATCATTTCCCGTTTGCCTTTCCGAAATTAAAGCTCGTGGATAGTGTTTTGTCCATTTATTGTCAGACGTACAAACCGAAGTGGGATTGTGGTGTCCGCAAAGTCCATGAACCATATTGGTTTTCATCACTTCGTATCATTCTGGATCTATCTCTGCATCAGGAATTTAAGCAGAAATGATTTCATCAATTTGATCTGGTGTAACCACCATCCAAAGAAAAATGTGTACTCAACAGAATACATCTAGCATCTAACAGCGCCATATGCAGTCTGTCTAGTAGAATCGTGATCGGAAAAATTTGCACATAGAGTGCCTTTATCAAAATAATTTGAATGCACCTTGGTAGCGACATCACTTTTGTAGTACGCATTGCAAAAACTGTCAGTTTCATGAAGCTATCAGTTAGCTGCAGAAAAATATATGAAGAAGTCGAAAAATATATGAAGAAGTCGAAGCCATTCGTAGCGAAGTGAACAAATCGGTATTTAGAAGTAAAAAATGTCGACGATTTGCCTGGGCGGGGTCCTAAAAAAAGGGCCTCACCAAAGCAGGACATGAAGATCCTTGATTTGTTTGCGACGAAGCCGGGCTACTCGTTGCGTAAAGCTAAAGAAGTTATAGAGAAAAGTGTTGTTAAAATATCGGCAGAGACGATTCGAAAACGTTTAGACGCTAACGACGTCAAATAGCGCAGCTCTCTTAAATAACCGTTGCTCTCATCATCACACGTTGAAAAAAGACTCGCCTGGGCCCGCGCCAATTCAGAACGGAATTTGCATAATGTAATATTCACGGATGAATCTTCATTTTGGGCAAATAGTAACATAAATCGATCTTGGTGTACCGGTAACAATCGATTGCTCCAACGAACTATTAAACACCCAGTGAAGGTCCATGTTTGGGGATGTTTCTCAGAAAAAGGATTTGGACGCCTTTTCGTGTTACCAGCAACTTGAATGCGGTTTTGATGAACAAAATTTATCAAACAGCCTTATTACCATTAGCTGCGAAGATGTTCGGGAGAAGAGGACACTCTTGGATTTTGCAAGAAGACAATGACTCCAAACATCGCAGTCGAACGTGTGCAGAGTGTGGAAACAGCAAAATGGTGTTGAGGTGTTAGATTGGCTTTCACAGTCGCCTGATGCCAAACCGATAGAAAATGTGTGGGTAATAGTAAACCAGAAACTCAGAAGAAAAACGAAATGGACAGCAAAACAGTTATCAAGACAAATTCGGCTGATTTGGAAACGATTGCCTCGGCAACTTCCTCAGAACTTAGTGGAAAATATGATTCGGCGGTGTGAGGACATAATAGCGAATGGCCGTGACTATACATGTTATTAAAAGTATTGCGTACAATAAATATCATAAACGTGTAAAATGTTGTTGATTTCAAACGAATCGGACAAATAAATTCCAAGTTATGGCGATCACGCTTCTACTAGACAGACTGTATACGTTTCTTCAAGATAAAGTCCATCAAAGATCGTAGCGGTTGTTTGAAAAGTCGTGCTGTGACATCGTGACGATAGCTTTCTGATTGACCGCGATCCATAATTCCGACGTATGGCTTCGAAGTTCATACTTTGATGGCAAAAGGAAAGTCGACCAATATTAGCGCGACATCTTCGTGGCTTCGTAACAATTTTCAATCTGTAATTGACCACTTTCAATGAAACATACATGAAGTTTTCACTGAATAATTTCCAATAATTTTTCTTTTGAATAGCCGGAATAAAAAAGCAAGCGACCGAAATGAAACGATTAAAAAAATTTACAAATCAAAATATTGAAAAACAAAACCAAGAAAATTTAAAAAAATGTGTATGGAAAAAAACTACTGTTTGGAATTGTAAAATTTTCCGGCATTTCCTCTTAAAAAGTGTAAGGGTTTTTTATTTCTAAGCCTTACCCGATTCACAACAAATAATCTCTGAAAATTTCATCAAGATTGGTGCAGCCGTTCTCGAGCCTAAGTGCTACTATCAAAGAAACATTCAAGAAAAGGCTTGTTCTTATGGATTTTCCGGCAAGTAATCGAATTTTTCTCGCAATAAAAACCATCTTTGAATTTCAACGAACATTTAAAAAAAGAATTGGCCAAATTGGGATAGGCATTGTTGAATTATACGCTTACCAACATGATTAATTTTTATATTACAGACAAGTCTAAGCTCGCGGTTCCGCTCGCTCGTTGTCATCAGTTTTTTAGTTAAATTGGCAATCCGCATTTTTCATTGACATCGTAGAGCACTTAAGGAATAGTACATACATATAGTATAAATGTCGCTGCACCTGCATCATAAGCATGCTTCCTGTTATAGTGAATAACAGTGCAGGCGTAGAGCAGAAGAAGGCGCGTCTCACGCCCTAACATATGATAATTTTTTGGCCAACATTCATCGAATGTAATTGCAAAATCGACTGCTACAACCCATATACTGCACTAAAGAAAACACAGTTGTTGTATGCAATGCTTCAGGAATAATTGTCAGCTATCATGCACTCATCTCAAATTATGATTTGACCTTTTCTTATTCAGTTACAACTATCATTATAATTCATAATGGATTGTCAAAAAAAGTCTTGCGGTATTTTTATTGAATCAATTCGTGTGGCACCCATACATCGAGCTTCTTAGTGACTCCAAGCTTCTTCAAATGGTTTATAACGGTTTGATGACTACTACGCCGGTCTCTTTCGACCAATTCAGCGATTTTATGGCAATTTTCGACGACAGGCCTTCCGGAGCGTTGTAAAATATGCCGTATTTTCTCTTTATTTTGCTCCATGTTTGCGACGCTATAACTCACGAACGACCTAAAAGAAACGACAATCAATCAAACACGTGTTAGCGCGTAAAATGAGCTTTCCAAAAAGGTATAGCGTGACCCGATCCGACGAATAAAAGTAGAACTACGCCCATTCAGCGCCAACTAGCGAAAATATCGCAAGACTTTTTTGACAACCTAATATATGTATGTGTGTATGTAAACAAAAACCACTGTACCCTGCCAGTAACTGTGTGATTTTATTTTGTATTTTTGAAAAGAAAAATTTTCAAATGATTCTTACATGAATAATGAACACATGCTTTTGTTTTGAAATATACTTTTATGAATAGTTATGACTTTTAACATAAAACGATATAAAGCAGCCTATGCCCGTCCCGAGGTTCCAAGCTACGTCATCACCAATTTTCAGCCAGATCGGTTCAGCCGTTCTTGAGCTATAAATATAGACATAAATTGTGAAATCGAGGGTAGTTTTACAAAAAAGGCCGCCTTTAGGACCTTCATTAGGACTATAGGGATACCCGTGCAAAATTTTCACGTTTTTCCAAAACACAAAAAAAAACAAGGCGTTTCATTTTTAAATATAAGAATAACTGTGTAGAAAAGGGAAATAAAGAGAAAATTAACTCACAACAAAATTTTGAGCCGAGCAACAGGAGGTGGCCCCTTTTCTAAATATCAGCTCATTCAACTCACAAACTATTGTGCGTCTTTGTTTCCTTTCGCAACTGAAGAAGGCTAAAAAAACACCGTGTTGCTGCCAATTGAATTACAAGTAGAATCGTAGAGGGCTGCATATGGGGTTCTATGATATTTAACACCATAAGAACACATACACAGTAAATACAAGCTAAATTCCACTTACGATTCTCCTGTGGCATCAAATAGGTTACTGTGGTCTCTTAATATTTTCCTTTTAATTTTTTCTTCTTCTAAAAGGAAAGTTAAAATTGCCGAACTGATTGTATATTTTATTAGTATTGCTTTCACACGATTTGTCACATTACCTAACAGCTGATTCGAATATTGTTTTTCCGCATATTCGAAAACACGAATATCCAAACAGATTCTGTGACCCCATTGAAAATCCGAATTGGTTTTCAATTTTGACAGCTAAGCAAATCTTTCTTCATTTCCAGAACACTCTACACAATCCTAACAAAATTTCTCGGCGTCATTAGAACACGTGGGATGTTTACGATGTAACAAACGTATACCTTTAAATGATACAAGTTGGTAGAATGTAATAGTTTTACAGAAGTATAAATGAAGTTATAAAAAAATATAGTGGTCAGAAATTATTGTGACTGTCACAAAAAAACAAGACGTGATTATTGTATCCTAGACTACCCGTCCACGCTTTACTGTGGCTGACACATATGTAAATAATACTACTCCTCAACTAATACCATCTACATTATTTCTATTAGTATAACTATTAGTTAAAGAAATATAGTATTTTTGTGAAGCAACTTGTGTTAGTTTACAAAAAAATAGAGCATAAACATTTCGTGTGTTAATAAAGCATTGTTTTTTGGGAGAAAATACTGTTGAATTAGGGCTCTGCACTAGGGAAATCAGTTGTTGAAAAGAGATTTGCTAAGTTTGAAAGAGACGAAATGAGCCCCGAGTAAAATCAACAGTTGGTTGTTTATTCGTTTAGATTATGAACTTGCGGGGCACCCATTTCCACAGAGCTTTCGCCTCATTACTGCCGCACACGTTAAATTTGGAGCAAACCAATACCTCTTTACTAAACCATGAACAGCTTTCTTGTCATTAGACAATACAAACGTCTTAAAAGAGCGTCATACAGTTGGCCATGTTAAAAACAGTCAACGCTCAAATCTGCATTGACCATGCAATTTATTAATGGTCATTGCGAAAAATGTCTTTACCGGAAACTGTAATCGTTTAAATTAGAAGGATAAATTCGATGGTATCAGAGGGATTCGGGGAATCAATACATCTTTTCCGGTACCTCATTCTGTGAGCAATGTGCACTCAATTATGAAAATTTTCAGTGATTTTACCTGCAAACAACCTACTTTTGACACCATTTTGTGAAGAGGGTGTCCAGATGGATTCAAACAGTTTAGAAATTTTGTAGGAAAATGAATGACTTCTTCCAAATCGAGAACAGTTTCGACCGAGAAGTATATTTTAGTCGGCGCATCAATTTTTAAAAGAATCAAACTAATTACCTTATTTACTTGTTCGTTATTTGGTGACAGAATCGCTCTTTCTTTAATCCAAGATATTGTGTTATAACTTATGTTTTCAATGTCAGTTGCGCAAATCGCACATTGTCCTATCCAGTGCTTTCACACATCTTGTTTGACATGGAAGTTTCGTCCCATACTATTATTGAGCAGTCACGCATCAATTTTCCTGTATTGCTCTGTTTAGAAACATTACAGACGCTGTTCGGTGGCGATTTTCAGAGGGAGCTTGAATGTATAGTGTGTGATTCGGCCTCCTTCCAAAAGCGAAGCGTCCATGCCGGATAACGCGTCAACTAACGCAATTTCTTCGGTAGATCTCATTTTTTTAAAGAAGATTGTAAAAATCTCAAAAATAACAGTATTTCGCCTCTATTTAATGGACGTTATTGTACATACTAAACCTTCCTCTTCAATCACTCTATATATTAAAAAAAATGCATCCAAATCCGTTGCATAGTTTTAAAGATTTAAGCATACAAAGGGACATAGGGACTTATACTATGTATTGACAGTTAATGAGGGTACACCTCTGAAAATTCGTGTGGCAAAAACTGTGTTTACCAGTGTAATGTTTTAACTCTATCATAACTGAAGATTCATGTCATAAATTGCTGAGTTAAAGGAGTTACCTAACTTACCTCATCCCAATATTTTGTAACGTATATATAAAGCTCTTTTAACGCCACTAATATGTCAAACTCATCACTCTGTTGCACTGATAACTGCTGCATAGCTGTACTAATTTCTTGATCACTTATTTGAGGCAAACGAGCGATATCGCGATAAAATTGTCTAACCATCTTTCGATACTGTGGAATGTCCTAAAAATATTAAAATTATATAAAATTACGACATATGACAGCATATTCGGTGTAAACCTTTGCAAATAACAACTTGTTAGAAGGAGAATCTTTCCCAAGTCGATGCTCAGTTGTTGAACACGCATCCATAAAAGTTTGCGCGATTACACTTAGGCAAGAGTCCAAGGTTACTGTTTTATTAACATCAAATATAAAGTCCGGATTCTTTATAAAATTGACCCAAAACCGCAACGGTAAACTGTTTGATTTCCATGCTTGGAGCATTTCTGTGTCGACAATTTGGTATCTCCGTGCGGCTTCGTCAAAAAGATCAAATAGCCATTTTACAGACGGAGGTAATTCTTCATTTACAGTTAGTATCGTAGCAAAAAAATCATCAACAAATTTGTGTACAGTCCCTTTAGCCGCCAACAATCTCGTTAAATAAACTTCAGGTATAGTCTTGTTTCTGCGGTCGCTAACTGCGCTACATGCCGAAGTTACGTTGCCACCGGAAATGGCATTATTTTTAATATTCATTAAATGTTCATTCCCTACTGGTTTCACCATATGATACACTCGCGGTTGCTGTGGTCCACTTTCAATGTCATTGTTAATAATAATTTGGTATTGCTAATTATTAATGTAATAAACTGCAAAAATATCTAATTGCTTAAATATGTATTGCTTCATGGTTATGTTTTATTATAATTATGATACGATTGCTGATTTTTATTGTAATGTGTATTAAAACCATCCCCTTTACGTGCTATCAGCGACATAACTGCAGATTCCTTCACCCCGTAATGGGCCAGAGTGTTTAGGCGTTTCCATCCATTTATTGTCTTCGTGGTTAAATCCTCATCTTGTAATGTTAAGTGACCGCCACGACCATGACGCCATTCTAAATCGACTTCATTCACTGAAGATCGGCAAGAAAATGGTGTATTTTTAAAAAGGGCATCCAGTACCCTCTATTTTATTTGTGAAATGGTATCACAATCAGGTACTTTTCACTGGACTTTTTCATCAAGATCATCCTGCACTATGTGTAGCATCACAACAGAATGTGGGATTTGCTCATGTAATAATCGCTCTTCTGATAACAAGTACCGTGCCTCATGTGTTATAGCATCTACAAGACCTTTCTCTATTTGATGTATGATGGCTTTAAACAATAAGAACAAACTTGAACCAGCATATTCCTTTAAATAGTCTTACATACAAATCGCCATGTAATTGGTAAGCATTTCACAACACTTTCAGTACGGAGTAACATTAACTGCGTATACTTTCCCAATACTGACTTATCTACTAAACGTAATAATAGACACTTCAAAATCTCTGTGGTATATTCCATTTTATTTATCAAAACGATCATTAACAGCGAAGCAACATTATCTCTACCCGAATAAAAAATAAATTTATGTTCAATCCAAATATTATATTACTTACTTGTCGCCGATAGTGAACGTTTTCTGAGATAAAATTTAAAATGATGATAAAATTTAAAGTGATGATAAAATTTAAAATGATGCTATATCAAAAATGTGTTTTCATGTATGACAATTATAGAATTTAGCATATTTACACCGCATATTAAGAAGAAAATGTGAAATTAAAACTTTTAGAAACATGACAAGGTCTGCTTTATTTATCAGTACAAGGTTTTGGTTATAGCGCTTTATACGTTTTTGATTAACGTCTTTTTGGGGGCGAGTTGCCTATCTAGCCTAACCAAAGCCAGTTGCACCAGCGGTATAAGGAAAACTTTTGTATTCCGTACAAACATGCTCAGAGAGTATAAAAAGTTGAAAGAGAAAATGGAAAAAGTACTGGCATTTTCACAAAATAATGTCATAGTAAAACAATAATAAAAATCTGTGATATTTTTACTACACAAATTTATTCGAATTTATACCAAGAAATATACTTATATTTACATTCACCTTCGGTGCTACCAAAAATGGGTGATGGGAAACTCCAGGAAAAAACACTTTCATTATGTAATTGACATGGTCCAGCGCAGGTATGCCAGTACTTTCTAAATCAGCGGTCAAATCAGTCAAACCGGTTTGCAATTCGTCAAATGATTGTTTACATTCTGAACGCACATTGCTTTCTAATGTAATCATTTGAATTTGAATTCGTTTGTATTCACGTTCCGCCTGCGTTGATTTTCTTCTATATATAATTAGAACTAAAAACAAAGCTACTAATGCGGTGATAACTGTTACAATAATAGCTACTAGGGCATTAGAAAATGTGTATGATTTATGTAAGTCATACTTTAAATGACCGATCACAAAACGTAGATTTCGACCGACTTTTACAACTACTAAAGGCAAAGAGTTTGGCTGCTCCGCTCCAGTTTCGTCAGTTGGAACTGGCTGATTTTCTGGAGGAATAAAAACTAACTGATTTAGCGCTAAGCTTGTAATATTACACCGCATAGTACCAATTGTTACATTTACGTCATACTCATCAGCAGCAATGTTTAATTGCTTGCCTTCTATTACCAGGGTATCGCCCTTATACAACTTAGTACCTCCCGTGAACAGAGTATACTTCGGATCAGGCACGTAAACCATGATGCTACGTATACTTTGAAAGTATTTGTTTAAACCGCGTACCCACTGCACATTGTCCATAATAAAGCCTACTTGAAGACTTAATTGTGCTTCTCGTATTTTAACAAAAGCAGTAACATTAGAACTAGCACCGGTTCCAGGAAAGTAACCACTAACAGTGTTGCTTGTCGATGTGTATACATATGTGTTATCTCTACTTTGTGGGCTGCGTTTATTAATGGTACCAAAAGTATATTTAGTAAGTGGTGAAACAGATGGGTTAGCGACCGCTGTTGGGATTTGGTCTAAAAAAGCTTTGTACTCCAAAAATTTTGAATTAACTGCTGGTGATGGGCATTCCATCTGATTAGAGTTTATGACAGTGCAAGCACTTTTGTTTACACGCTCACTATCAATCATTACTTCTAATTCCGGCTTCTGTATCTAGTTGAGATGTATGCCATGTACTGTCATTACTCTTCCTCCACTTATAAAACTTCGTAAGGGTTTAATTTGCATTATACGCGGATCTCGTGTATAATTAAATATGGAACATACTCGTGGAGTGAGTATAAGATAATGGTGATTGTAATCCAATTTAGCGAATGGAACATGTTGTTGGCTGTTCAATCTTTCTTGCTGACGAGTGTGTGCTAATAATGCATTATTGCAGGTGTATGTACGATTAGCACCATCTATGATTAAATGTAAAGTTCGTATCGGTTCCGGTTGTGTAGCTTCGGAAGTAATGCAAGTTAGGCGGGAGGAGGATGCTTGAGTAACATTTATATGACATTCTGATTCATCTAGAAAAGTCCGTATACGTGACCCGATATTGAGATACTTTCCCATAAGGGAAATTTGAGTACCTCCTGACCTAGGTCCTAGTGTTGGTTGATTAAGTTATATATTCTTGTAGTGAAACTGGACACCAGACTCTGTATAGCCAGCTTCGTTTGCAACTTTTATAGGAGCAGAGAGCTCATGCGCAATAGGGCCAGTACGACATTCAATTTTTACAGAAATTTCATAATTGATTCACATGGAACCTTGCTAATTGATATTTTTCCCCGAACATCTTCTTCTCGTATACCAAGATTGCTACCTTCAATAGTAATTAAGGTTCCGCCTTCAATCGGTCCTGAAAATGGTTTAATCATGTCAATGCGGGGACGAGGGCAATCATGAGCACGAACTAACGAATATGGCGAGCCGTACATTACTGCAGACTGTTCTAATACATCAGTGGAACAAGTTTCGTTGTAGACACATGAATTACCACACCACGCACACTGATATTTCGGGTCTCTTGTAACACATAAACTGCAATCGGCATGCTCCCGATGTGAGCCTAATACATCACATTTGTATAGAATGATCGTTGCCGTCTCCACATAATGTTGGCGATTCCATGTAATATCCACTGTGGCTTCATATTCACGTGTATTTATTTCGTAGAAATACTAAATGTACATGAAAATTAGATTTAAATTAAAAATTTCACATTTTATTTACGTACAAGAGTTTTTTCGCATACTACAATATTATTAGATTCAATTCGCGCTGGGCAAAGCATTTGTGATGTTTCTATTTGAACTGTGCACAGAAATCCTGAATGAGCGCTTTTTGGCTTCGGTAGGTTTTCAATTTTTAGTCGTATTTCCTTTGGCACTTGTATAGGTAGTAATATCGGTTGGCGGATGGATTTTAGGTGGGGGCAGAGTTTTTCATTAATAATTACGTTCTCTATATTCCTGCATTGCTCTATTCGATGTACAAACCTATTATCATAAATGCACCAATTACAACCCCAAATGCTCCGAACGCAGTTTTGACAGGTGTTATGTCGCGAACAATAAAAAAATGCAAATGAACGTGATACAAAGTCTTTATTTGTTTCAGAACTTCGAACAGCCAGTGGAACAAGAACATGGTCCATATTTGGAAGTATATTAGGCTTTTCCTCTAATAGTGGAGTCATACAAGCTAATCCAGTTTCAATAACATCAGCGTCGATGGGAGTAGAATTTCCAAAAACGCAACGATATTTAGCATTGAGTGGTTCTGGCAAAGTACGTATAATTAACTGTACTTCTGTTCGCTCTGATATCGGTATTTTGTCCGGAACAACAGACTCCAAATCGATACATTGTTGACCACTTCCTAAAGAGAGCCAACGGGCAGCAGAAGTGTCCTTTTGACATGTAGATCGTACAGTACATCGTTTTTCCAAAGAACACCAGCCACAAAATGGGTCACGTGATTCCAAGCACGTGGAGCAATTTGTATAAACAGAGCAGTGTTCAACTCTTAACTTAGTTATCTTAAAAAAATTAAATTAAACAAGAGTATAAAAATAAAGTCTTCTAGATAAAGGAAAGATTTTATGTAATATATGAATGATTATGTAATTCGTAAACCGAATTATACAATACGTCATTAAACTATACCATATCCTATATAATACGTTTGCTTAATTTAGCTAAGATATCGTGTATATTGGCCGATGTATACGGTATGTTGATATTTCAGCGGACGGAAACATTCCTCAAATATTGGGTAGTCAAAAAAGCCTTGTCGTATTTTGACTTATTTTTTTATATTTATTCTAATAAATAAATAACCAAAGATGTACCATTTTTGGTCGACCACTTTTTGCCATTTTCCGCAAGAGTGTAAATCGAAATTTCGAAATTTCCAGTACGGAAACGAGCGGACCGTTGCTGTGCTACACGAACTGACACAGCATCGTCTCCGTTAATTTCATAAATTTCATTGGTGGATGGCGTAGCATTCTTTAGGTTTTTGAAGTGAAGCTTAAATTCTCACCTTTCCAACACTATATGGTATGACACAATTTGACTAGTAGCACTGGAGATATACGACTGCAACGATATCTATTGACAAAATACGAAAATACTTTTTCGACTACCCAATAATTTGGAGTAATGCTACCGTGGAGTTGGGTACTTGTAATAGCTCGCCCGTTATTACCATAGCTAGCGGTGTTCTGATAAATAGCATAACATGGCGACGTATGCTAACTCTCGCATGACTGCCGGTTCTACATACCGGAATTTACTCGGATTTTACCCGAGCAAGGGCAGTCCTTGCGGCGATCTAACCCCGTTTGGATCGGTGAGTGTTAATTTGTGTGTGTCGTCATTAGAGCAACGCCTTGCAGCAGGGTTGCTCCGTATCCTGCTGACTCGTGCTGGCATTGAGTCCAACCCGGGCCCGGAGGAATTTTTCTCCTGCGTATGCGCAAAGCGGCTCCATACAAACTCCACCTCGGTCAGGTGCAATACATGCAATGGTTGGAGCCATCTTAAGACCTGTTCTGGCCTTAAGACTCACAGGGAGTGGACCACGCGTTACGTGACAGGCAACACCTGCGCAATACTGCGACTCAAGCCTCTACGGCTGTGCAATCTGCACTCAGTTCGCGCGCCCCGCCGCCACTCAACCCGAGTGGCCATCAGAGGACTCAGGCAGTTCCTGCTGGGATGTTTTCGCAGAAACCACCCCTGCAGCCACCTGCTTGGAGCGGAACCGTCTCCTTGGAGCATCAAAAGGTCCTTCCTGGACTACGACGACGACATCGTACAGTACGCCGACCGGACTTCGGACGCAACGGAC
>CM050326.1:51556051-51642793 GCA_027475135.1 Bactrocera correcta
TAATACGTAACTTCTGAAAGTAACGTCAGCGGGGAACAACTTCTCAATAAGGAAGTGACTTCTACGATGAAAAAAATGTATCGCAGACGTTGAATTGTAACTTCTTGAAGTCACTTATAGGTGACTTTTGCGATAGAAAATGTTGGCAGGGATAGAAGCATGAAAATATAACAAAGTTGGGAGATCATGCATATGTTTATGTCTTCATATTCATATTCAATGCATGCTTATGTTTACATATGTCTTCATATTCATATTCATGCATACATATCATAGACCTGCATTGAGTATGATCGATTCGGTTTGATCAGCCTCGCTCAAAACGGTCACAACTCAGCACAGCGGTTCGCAACAAAATTGTTCGATCGAGTTTCGTGCTCAAAACGAAGGAGTTCGATCAGTTGATTGGATTGCTCTGCTTACTGATTGAAACTGATTGGTTGGTTCCGGTATGATGATTGGAAGTGATTGTACAGAAAAAGACGATCAAGTCCAACGATGCACGAAAACTCAGACATCGATCAACTGTGCTTTTGAATAGATTGTGATTGAACCAATCAGATCGAGAATTGCCCTGCGAATATGTATATACATAGTTTGTATGTACATATTTGTGTGTTTTAAAGGAAACAAGTTGCGATGCATAAAATTAACCAAAACATTACTGCATACATTTCTTCATTTTTAACGCTTATAACTAAAATTCAATTAATAAACAAAGGTAATGCTTAAAATATTAGGGAACACAAATTTCAAATTTTTATCACTTCTTCATTGAGATCAACAAAAACTTAAAATTAAAAGAGGGTATAACTTGGTTTCTTAATCGCTAAAACTTTTAAAAAAAGTTGCGCTTTACAAAGTTGTCCGACCACATATCAATTGTTGCTGACGCGCCACCACTGCTCTCATTGATTTCAGCCTTTAACTCTTCCTTCTTTTCATTGGCGCATTACGAGACTTTACGTGAAATGGTTGTTGGATCCGGTAGCATGTCTTCCACGTCAACGTGCTCGCCATAAGTTGCACCGATCTTAATAAAAAACTTTACTAGCTTAACAAACCCAGAACCGCGCACAGCTGAAAATGGCCGACAGTCTTCTGTAATCCAATTTGCTCATTTTTCAATGGTCTCAGTTTTGTCCAGCGGTGTGACAGTTTTTAAACTTTTGGATTGCTTTAAGTTTTTGCAGCAGCTGTGCCTATTTAAATTTGACATTTGACTTGTGCTGTACTTTAACACATTGCGACATGTGCGACAGAAAACAAATTCTTTTAATGTACTGTTGTCCGGTTTTAGTATTTCAGTAAGTATATTCCATATAAAGCTTCTTCCCTTGCGCTGGCCAGATAATGTGTACATTCCTTTTGCTATGTTGTCAGCAACACTCTTCGCCGATTCGCTCTGCACAATTATGCTATTTAATACTTATAATTATTATTATTATTGTTTACGCCACCGATTATTGAAACACTCTGCAACTCAACTTTTTAGTAAGTGCTGTATGTATTTGCTATCATAATATATATAATCATTTGCGTAGGTAGCTGATATAGCGCACGTTTTGAGCTCTTGAACTCCTTAAATCTTTTATGTTGAATATATAAAAAGGATTAAGATCCTTTTTTTACAAATATATTTCTGGGAAAATTAAGATAATAACAAAGGATGAAGGTCATTTTTTTTACAAATGTATTTCTGGGAAAAATAAGAATTCATATTTTTGTACTACTATAAATATAATAATTGTGGCATAAATTTTATATATCAATTAAAGTAATAAATTTAAAATGAGCAAAGATTCCATCGAACCATCTGGTATGACCAAACGGTATGATTGTGATAGAGCTGAATGCAAGCAGCATTCTCGAACATTCTTTGCTGCTCACACAAAGCGTTCGATCGAGAAAAATCACTACGAAACAAGCAACAGTGATTGAAACTGATTGTTCGCTTCGAGCACGCTGGCTTACGATCATTCAATTTTGTTGAAGCAAAGTTTTCCCTCACAAAAAATCTGAGTCAATGATCGGGTGTGATTGAAAAAATTGTGATCGTTGCAGCTCTCTGATACATACATACATATTTCCTGTGGAATATCAAAGAAAATATTTTTGTTCAATACTCTATTTGGGAGTATCATGCATACATACATATGTGTGTATATTTACATATGTATGTCACTTCATATATGGATATGTGAGACCAAAGAAAATAAAGCATTTCTGCTGTTTCTCTGGGTGAGATAGAGAACATAAAAAAATGCCTTTATGTTCTTTCTGTGAGATTTGTGCTTTGCACATTTTTCGCTATCAGAAATGGAATAAAATATAAACAAAACGAAAATCATCATGGGCATGTTAAT
This sequence comes from Bactrocera correcta, assembly GCA_027475135.1. Taxonomy (NCBI): domain Eukaryota; kingdom Metazoa; phylum Arthropoda; class Insecta; order Diptera; family Tephritidae; genus Bactrocera; species Bactrocera correcta. Next base: position 51,558,418 of record CM050326.1, read on the forward strand.
GTATTTATTTCTTTTCATATTCCCTGCTTTGGCATATATGTATGCCACGTCATCATATGCCGAAAATACATACATATATTTTTCTCTTCATATTCTTTGTTGAATATGTAGAGAACTGTTAAAAACGCTAACATTTAACTAATGTCGACATCATCCTCAAAGTTAGCCCCCTTATATTGACGATTTTGCCTAAAAATTTTAATCGAAATTAAACGACCTACAACATATTGGATCTCATTGGCAGACGGATGGGTATTGTTACTCTGGCTAGCCCAGACTCTATAAAAAAAAATTTTCCAACACGTCTTGATTCCCTTTCATAAGGAATATATAACTTAATTCCTTTTTGATCCCTGAATAATTTTCGGCTCAACCAATTGTGGAACAGAGCCTTAATGTGAGCATTGCACGGAAGTTTGATTGATTTAAAATAATTAATGTAATCAAAGAGGCGTTGGACCTTCTTTAATAACGGTTATTTTAAGGGATTTTTTGAAACAAAATTTTTGCAGTCTAGATTATCGAATAGATCATTCATTTTTTTAACAAATAGCTCGTAGGCTCTGCACATTTTAATATATGTATGTACTATATTCGTCGGAGCCGAATACATATTTGGCTATCGGCCATTTCTTTGCCAGCCGCAACCGAATTGCTCAGAACTTGGGTTACACGTTTTACGGACATTTTTTCAAAAACGCTACGATATACATACATACATACTTACGTGGGCCTTGTGAGTTGTGGACATATCTTGAAACCAAATCTGTTAAATAATGATTATTAATCTTAATCATTGATAATCAAATTAAATTTTTTGTTATTTTTGAAATAATTGATTAATTATGATAATCGAACATTTTTATAATAAATAATCGAGTAGGATTAAATTTTGTGTTCGATAAATGAGGACTAATGAGGATTTATTTCGTTTTCAAATTTAATCCTAGGATTAATTAATTTAATCAAAATTTCAATTTGATTACAATTTCTGATTAATTGCGATTAATCTTTAAAATAACAAATTTTAAATATTTCAACATATAATATACATAAACTTAATAAATAAAAACAATAATAATAACAATTAATTATTAAATTTTACTTTGACTTTGAGTAAGACCAACTTTTCGAAGAAATTGCCTTTCAAAGATCCACGGCGTGGAGTATTTACTATTCCGGCAAAGGAGAACAGTCTTTCTACCGGTGCTGACGAAGTTAGAGGTGTATTGAAAAATATTGATGCTTGCTTTAACAAAGAACATCTCTCCCAAACATCTGGTCCATCAGAAGCATCACTGACGTACGCGTAAAATTGATCGGAAACCACACCAATTGAATCAAATGAAAAAACACCTAAACACATTTTTTCGTGCGAGCGGCATTTTTCCAATGAAATGCGTAACGCAAAGAATTGCGTCCGAGAGCCGTTCCGGACATAAATTTAATTAATGAGCCAATATTTAACGCCCCAAATTCTGAAAATATAATTGAAATTCAAATGCAAACGGTGCATCGAGGCAGCTGCTGCCACTTTTAGAAAGGGATGACCGCGAAAATATTTTAGAGCCTCTGCCACTTCTTGAGGAGGAACTACTAAAGAGTAGTGAAAAAGCCGCGCAAACAGGTAGGGGTCTGAGCAGCAGGGACAGATAGAAAAAAAATTAGAGAAGAGAATAGGATTTTAAAAATAAAATTAGACGAAAAAGAACAGGAGAATAGGAGTTTAAAAGCTCAGTTGGTCCAAATGGTAACTGATTAAGAAAGATGTAGGGAAATGCTAAGAAGTAGTTCATTTAGGGAAGAGTCAGATCCTCTTGAGATAAGTTTGCAGCAAAGTTCCTCCTCAGTTAGGTGCTTGTATTAGTAGTTTTTTAAATAGTAATCGCCGAAGTCACGCTCGGCGATATGATACTTTTCTTAAAACTTTAGCTTTGGGTGTATTTTTTTTGTCACCAATCGCTTATCGCTGCCTAAAGCACACCTTATTTTGTCGCAGATTGGCCTCGTTTCCCAGGTTGCACCCAAAGCAGCATAAAGTCTTGTACAAATTAGGGGTAAGGGATTTTCTTTCGAACAAAAGTTCCTATTAGTTTCTTGTGATGAAATGTCACTGAAATGTCATTTGCAGTATGATAGGAAATTCGATAGGGTGATAGGTCTTGAAGATTATGGCGATGAAAATCGCACATCTAGAATAGCCGCAACTGCAATGACCGTAATGGTGCAAGGTATAGGTGGAGAACCTTGGTCCCACCCGTTAGCTTATTTTTTTATTAGAGGCTCATGTAAGGGTGATTTAGATGAGCCAGAAAAAGTTTTGAAAAAGGATTTCCTTACCTGAAGACAAGACGACTATGTCAGAACAGCTTCGAGTATTTTTTTTTTTTGGTCAGAGTAGAAGTAGGGTAGGTAGTTACAACTTTCATGTTCTCTAGTTCATTTAGGAAGTCGTGGGGTTTACGTTACGTAAATATCGTAACAAAAGATATGTAACTGTGACCTGCCTTTAGAACTCAAAGCCACAGTTATTTCGGAACATACCCATAATGTTCTTCTTAATGTGTGCAATGATTCCGTTTTAAGTGACCTTTCTTGGCAGGATTTCCAGGGTTTACCACGGCCCCAACACTCCATTGTTAGATCCATTACTTTAGATAGTAGCTTAGAAATTAACCTTTTAAAGGAAAATGCGGCTACCTTTATTTGAAAATTTTTAAAATGCACTCATGCCTCCTGCCATTACATTATTTAGGAGATGAAATTTCTACTGATGATTTCATCTTCATACACCAAAACCAGATCAATAAATGAAACTTAGTGAAGCCTCCTCACGAATTTGTTGCAATTATTAATTTAGAAATAAAACTTGTTGAGGAATTTGACAGAAATTGTCATAAAATAGGATTAGGAAAATTCTTAGGCCCTTCTTGTGTTGTGAAGACGGTGACCCAAAGGTAGTTATTGCTTTATTTATTAGAATTAGAATTAGAATTTATTTTGTGACAAAATTTTTAAATAAAAATTTATCTCTACCCAATTTTAAGAATAAAATTTTGTGTGCTTCACATTTGTAGTTTTTATCTTCCTTTCTTAGTGGTTGCAATGAGCTAAATATTTAATACTAAAATAAGGTTTTTCAAGCAGAATCGCATTAAAAGGCTCTCAAGTTAGAACGATAAAGATTAGAAAGTTTTTAATTACAAATTAGAATTTGGGGTTTAAATATTGGCATTTGTTTATACATATGTATGTATGTTTATTTTTTATAGTTGTACGTATTATATTAATATACTGTGATGTGAAGTGATATTGTTTTTGTTATTTTCTTTATACTATTATATACAGTGGCGGACAAAAGTCTACATACACCCCCTATTTTTATTGATATGAGAATACAAAAAGTTTTTGGAAAAATGTATTTATACAGTTTTATTCTAACATGTATTTAATAACAATAAACTAAAAAAAACCGTTATTTAACATAAAACAACAAATTTATGGAAGAAAATCTCAAAAGTTGCTTTGACAAAAGTCTACATATGTACATACTGTTCGAATCTAATACCTGGTACATTGTTATATTAACAGTAAGGTACCGTTAGCCTCTTTGTTTTATTTCAGTATGTTTATTGTTTGACATTTATTGAATTTAGTTGTGGTTTTCAAAGAAGTAGACAAAAATTGAAAAGTTAATGCTCCAAATTTAGCCGAACGCATAGCAAGTACGTCGCAAAAGAGTATCCATCCAAGAAAAATAAAAAAAACTCTAAACGATAACAGATTCCACAGTAAAACACCACGGAAGAAACCTTTTATTTCTGAAAAAAAAAAAAACCCGGGAAAATTCGAGTAAAGTTCGCCAAAAAACACAAAGGAAATAGATTTTTGGAAAAAAAGTTTTATTTATAGATGATTCTGATTTCACTCTTTTTGGTAGTGATGAAAGGGCTAAAATTTGGAGGAAAACTAACGCTATACTTAAACCGAAAATCTTAGTATCAATTGTGAAGTTCGGTGGCAGCAGCGTAATGTTTTGGGGAGATGTTGCGGCCTTTGGAGTTGGGAAGTTGGACTTTATTGAAGGTGAAATGGACGGATATAAGTATAAGTCTCTGTCGGAACATAATTTGAAGCCTTTGGTGGATAATTTAGGGCTCGGTTCTGGTTGAATATTTCAACAAGATAACGATCCGATGCATGCGGCGCAAATTGTTAAGGACTGGTTCCTTTATTATACTCCAGGGCAATTAAATACACCACCTCAAAGTCCAAATTTTAATATTATTGAACATGTCTGGGAGATTTTGGAGCGTAGAATTAGAAAGCACCAAATTTCTAGCTCTGCTATACTCTAAGAGCGCATTTGGAACCTTGGAGCAGCATTACATCTGCAGCGTTGACAAATTCAGCAGAATCAATGCCACGGCGTCTTTAAGCAGTTTTAGATGCCAATGGGGGCCCAATTAAATACTAAGACGTCTTAATAATTAGCATTTTGTAAAGTTTTCGCACTGAACTAAGATATTTTTGTACTGTATGTAGACTTTTGTCAACACAATTTTTGAGTTTTTATTCCATAAATTTGTAGTTTTATATTAATTAATGGATTTTTTAAGGTTGTTGTTATTAGAAAGAAGATTAGAATAAAGTTGTATCAACACATTTTTCTAAAAAGTTCTTGTACTCTCATATCAAAGAAAACAGGGGGTGTATGTAGCCACTGTATGAATTCTTATCGTTTTGTTTGTTTTCATATTTGTATGTAAATAAATTTTTAATGGGTTAATAGGCCTACTGGGGACCGAGCACCCAAAAATATCTTCGGTAACGCGCCCATTTGCATACCTCATAGGTGGTGTGGAAAATACGAATTGGGTGTTTTATTTAAAATGCCCAGAAAATAGCTTTTTTTCTGATTTGTCTACATAGGAAAATCTTATAAAAAACGCTTATTTTGAGGCGCTCTCACACCGGAATAAGTTAAACATCCCTTTATTCCTGATGCTAGCATCACAGTATATACAGTAGATAACCTTTTCGTGGTAGCTTTCTGAGGGATGAATAGCGGCCATCTTGGATTTATTTATTAGCCAGATATTCTTTATGTAGTGAGTTCTCGTTAATAAAAAGCAGCCCTGTTTTTAGATTTCTCGGTGGTGAGTTTTCTTCTGAATGTATTTGTTTACATTTGACCGACAGAGAACATAGGAGAACATTCAATATAAATCAAAACAAAGTTTAGTTTGTATATACATATGTAGTTACTAAATATTTTATTTAAAGTTTAATAATTGGAGTGAACATACATATGTAGGTTTTATACAATTGAAAATGTCCGTTGCACCAGATATCGCCAAAGAAGCGGTACTTAAGTGAAGTGAAAAGTTTCAAGCTACTAATCTTGGATTGGCAATCTAATGGTAATGTAACGATTTCTTTATGCAAAGGTTTATGTACTTTAAAATATTCTTAACTTGATTGTAGGCAGCAGCCGTTGAAACCTGAAGGAAGCCGACTGGCATGAAACGGATGAATTCATTAGACGAAAACATAGTTGTACAATATTCCTTGGATTCACATCTAATCTAGTGTCGTCGGGATTACGGGGGACATTACGATTCCTCGTTAAACATCAAATGGTGGATCGTGTAGTAACGACAGCGGGTGGCGTTGAAGAAGACTTTATTTAATGCCTATCTCCCACGTATTCAATTCATTCGAATTATCTGGCCGATCTTTACGGGATCGTGGTATAAATCGTATAGGTAATTTGCTTGTACCGAACGATAACTAATGCAAGTTCGAGGATTGGCTCATGCCGCAACTTGATGAAATGGTTGAAGAGCAAAACACGAAAGGCACAATTTGGTCTCCTTCTCGTATTATACAGCGACTTGGGGAAAGGATAAACGACACCAGCTTAATATACATACTACTGGGCTGCGAAACATAAAATACCTGTGTTTTGCCCTGCGCTTACAGATGGTAGCCGAGGTGACATGATGTACAGTGGCTCACAGCTTATTTCGTGTGCTCTTTTATTTAAAAGAAAATGTGAAATATTTTCCATACCTTATTTATTTTTAAAAAATCTTAAATGTACATTGAAAGCAAAGTTATTTTACATTACGAACACATCCAAAAACATTCAAAATAATTTCCTCTTAAGTATAATATTCACAATAAAAACAAAATACCAGGTAAATCAACGTCACATCTTATTTCGTGTGATTAACGAAACTTAAAAATACATGAATGTTTCTTATAATTAAATGAAGCTTTTTGTAAATTAATATTTTGTAGGGTAACCTTTTTGCTTTAAAACCGATCTTAGCCGTAATTGCATGGAGCCAACGAGTTTTTTAGTGTATTCTGGAGATATTTTCTCCCATTCCGCCACCAACGCTGTTTTAAGGTCTTGTTGGTTGCTAATATGATGCTTTCTAATGTTTTTCTCGAGAACACTCCATAAATTCTCTATTACGTTGAGATCAGGCGATTGTGCCGGTGTTTCTACCAAATGGGGACAGTTCCATATAAGTCACATTTGCACTAACTGTGACTTGTGCTTCGGGTCATTGTCTTGGTAGAATCTAAACCTGTCTCGAATGCCCAATTTTTCTGCTCTTTGTAGCAAATTATTTTTTAGTAAATTTAAATAAATGGTTTTATCCATATTTTGGTCTATAAAAACTAAATTGCCGACACCAGCTGATGACATACAGCCCCAAACCATTACGTGTTCTCCGCCATGTTTAACTGTGCCACGTAGATTCTTCGGTTCTAACTCCGTGTTGGGCTTACGCCGTACAAAAGACTTTCCATCGGAACCAAAGAGGTTAAATTTGCTTTCGTCGGCAAAAATAACGTCTTCCCAATACGTTTCGTCTTTATTGATATACCTTTCAGCAAACCGCAACCTGGCCATTTTGTTACGCTCACTAACAAACGGTTTGTTTCGAGCTGTCCTGCCATGGAAATCAGTTTTACGTAGAATCCTTCTTATTGTTTCAGGATTGCATGACTTACCAAGCACTGTCTCAACCTCTTTTGTCAAGTCTGGAGCACTTATAGTTGGTTCTTTTTTAATTTTTCTTATAATCCGAATTTCTTCGGCTTCAGTGAAAATTTTGTTTGGGGCATTACGACCTTTGTCAACCACTTATTTTCACGAACAAAGCGTTGGATTATGTATTGGACGGTCGAAATACTTAAATCCAAAATTTTAGCAATTTTTTTCTGTGTTTTTCCATTTTTGTAATGTGAAATCACCAATTCGCGCTTTTCAATTGATGTACGACGACCCATTACGTTGTATTCAAATTAAACTCCGTGTCCACCAACTTTTAATGTGCTAATAATACTAAAAAATTACTTAATGTACTATTCAAATCAAATTTGCCTATTCTTACTAAACGGTACACCGACGCCAATAACGGCAATAGTTTTCACACGAAATAAGCTGTGACGCTGATTTAGCTTGTATTTTGTTTTTGTTGTTTATATTATACTTTTAAAAAGAAAATTTTTTTTAATGTTTTTGTGTGTGTTCGTAATGTAAAATAACTTTGCTTTGAATATACATTTAAGATTTTTTTTAAAAAAAAATAAGGTATGGAAAATATTTCACATTTTCTTTTAAATAAAAGAGCACACGAAATAAGCTGTGAGCCACTGTATTTCTGTATTAGTGGTAGATATTTTGTCCGATTTGCGACGTCTAAACACTATGGCTGTGAAAGCCACCACATCGGCAATGCAAAAAAAGAAAACGAACCATGATATTAAATAATTGTAAAAAAATGCAAATTTGTGGACTTTAATTTGTAATAGTAAGCGAACTTTTTAATAAAGCTTAGTCAATATTAATTTCTTATAAACTCTTTATTCCAACGAAATTAAACAAATTTTATTAACATTATAAATATTTTTAATAATTTATTTTTGAAACTTTAAGTTTTATATTTTCCACACCACTCCTGAGGTTTGCAATAAGGCGCCTTACCGACTTTTTTTTAGGTGTTCGGTTCCCCGGTAGGCCTATTTTTACCTTCACAACTTATAATAAATATAATAATAGTTTAAATAAAAATATTGCACAAAATAATTTAATAAGATTTTTAAGTTCCCACAATAGATGTATCCAAAATATTGCACAAAATAATTTAATAAGATTTTTAAGTTCCCACAATAGATGTATCCAAAATCCTATAACTCTATTAAATATATTAAAATACAGAAGCTAACTTTTAGAAGGGGGAGGCAGTTACCTATGTGAAATGCACAAAAATTGTATGTGCCGAAAACGAGGGCTGGCTGACTGCCTATTAAAAATTCTTGAAGAAAAATATGTTCTAATTCTTATAAAAAGGTATTTTAAAACGTCGGGTGGTGAATTTTCGCAGCAATAAAAAGACTCTACATCCCCTATCATGCTATGTAATTTTTTCGAAAATTTTACAAGATGACAACAAGAATTAAAATTGTCATTCAATATAGCATCAAGTTTTTTCAAAAACTCTATTAAGGGTTCAGGAGCTTTTACCAGACTTGACGAATCGTACACTTTTTCTTTAGTAAAAGTGAATGCGTCTTCAGGGATCTGATCCTTTTCAAAACGTGGCAAAGGTTGGGAACAATAATATAATTTAAAATATTCATAATACATATAACCACAAAAATATGCAAATGAATTTCGCTGTAGGAAATCGATTTCAATTACATCGATTTCGATACAATTCCTAACATTATCGGGGCTATCTAAGAACAGTCTTGGTAATCCTTGAAATGTTTGCCAAGAACTATCCTGAACCAAAGGGTCATTACATACCCTTTCAAGGGTATTGAAAGAAAATAGCTCAAAATCTCTACCCTGTAGAGATTCACAATTGCCACGTGTCACAAATTTGACATGTCTAATGCCCCAAGATTGGCGGCAAAGGTCAGAAAACATAGACGGAGTTGTTCTTGTGTTCAGTTGCATCCATTTCCCTCGCCTATGAAAATTTTCATAAATTTAACGAAAGAATATAAAAGAAAAATGGTTAATATAAAACAAACAAATCTTGGTTAGTTTTTTTAAATAAGAATTAAAATGATAAAAAAAAAAGGAAAACGCATGAAAAGTATTAAATGAATGCATGAAGTGAACCATTCTTTAGAGGCATCATTTAAAACGTCGCCGAAATTTTTGATAAACTATTTATACAAGATGGAGGATGGAGTCATGTGTAGAAGTTCACGCAAGTGAGGAAAGTTCTCTGATCGCCATTCACTTGGGAGTGGCTAGAAACGATTCTTTTACATATGACCCAAGCAGCTCACGACTTCCGGTCTTTGACCAAGTATCCTCTGGGTAGCCTAAGAACATCCGTTTGAAGGCGAGCTAAAGTGACAATGCGAAACATCCCCTGCATAGGGTTGTGCGCTGGGCTTGGGACCCACCACGTAAAAAAACACCCCCAATGAAAAGGAAAAAACAGCCTCAGATGAGAGACCCCCCTTTTGATGACGACCATGGCAAACGAAATAAGGACTATGATTTGAGGGCATGCACCTGGAATGTCCAGTCTCTTAATTGGGAAGGTGTCGCTGCCAAGCTGGTAGATGTCCTCGTGAAAATAAAGGCTGACATCACCGCCGTCCAAGAAATGCGATGGACGGGACAAGAACAAAGACAAGTAGGTCCTTGTGACATTTACTACAATGGCCACATAAAGGAGCACAAGTTTGGTGTGGGATTCGTGGTGGGAGAGAGACTCCGTCGCCGAGTACTATCATTCACTCCGGAGAATGAACGTCTAGCCACAATCGACATCCAAGCAAGGTACTTCAACATATCGCTGATTTGCGCCCACGCCCCGACGGAAGAGAAGAACGATGTGACCAAAGATGCTTTTTATGAGTGCTTGGAGGGCACTTATGAGAGATGACCCCGCCACGATGTCAAAATCGTGCTTGGCGACTTTAACGCCAGGGTGGGCAAAGAAGATATCTTTGCCACTACGATCGGTAAATTCAGCCTCCACGAGGAAACATCCCCAAATGGGTTGAGGCTGATCGACTTCGCCGGGGCCCGAAATATGGTTATCTGTAGTACTAGATTCCAGCATAAAAAGATACATCAAGCTACCTGGCTGTCTCCGGATTGAAAAACCACCAACCAGATCGATCATGTTGTGATAGATGGAAGACACGTCTCCAGTGCTTTAGATGTGCGTGCGCTCCGAGATCCTAACATCGACTCGGACCACTATATTGTTGCAGCCAAAATTCGCACCCGCCTCTGTGCAGCAAAAAACGCACGCCAACAAACACAAGGAAGGTTGCAATCACAACAGACAGCCGAAAGATTTTCCACTCGGCTTGCACTCCTGCTCTCTGAGAGCACTCGTCAACAACTCGGTATAAGGGGACTGTGGGACGGCATTTCAAACTCCTTACGAACAGCTGCAACCGAAACCATTGGTTTTTGGAAAGTGCAAAAGAACAGCTGGTACGACGAGGAGTGCCGTGTCGCAGCGGAGAGAAAACAGGCTGCCTACCTCGCAGCGTTACGATCGACCACAACACGTGCGGGATGGGATAAATACCGAGAGTTGAAGAGGGAAGCGAGACGCATTTGTAGACAAAAGAAGAAAGAAGCCGAAATGCGTGAGTACGAACTGCTTGATAAGCTGGCCGACAGGGGTAATGCTCGAAAATTCTACGAAAAAATGCGGCGGCTTACAGAAGGTATCAAGACCGGAGCATACTCCTGTAGAACCCCCAAAGGTGATCTAGCCACCGATGCCCAGAGCATACTTAGATTATGGAGGGAACACTTGTCCAGCCTGCTGAATGGCAGTGAACACATAACACTAGGAGAAGGCGAACCCGATTCCCCAATCGATGACGATGGAGCAGACGTTCCATTACCCGGCGGGGGTGAAGAGGTTGAAAAAGCAAGTTGTAGACAAAGAAGAAAAAACCAAAGCGGGGCAAGGGGGCCGACGGGGAAATTTGCCGGGGACGAGCTATTCAAAAACGGCGGCGAAGAACTGATAAGGAGCATGCATCAGCTTCTTTGCAAATATGGTCGGATGAAAGCATGCCCAACGATTGGAATTTAAGTGTGCTATGCCTAATCCATAAAAAAGGAGACCCCACAATCTGCACCAACTACCGTGGGATGAGCCACCTCAACATCGCGTACAAGGTTCTATCGAGCGTATTGTGTGAAAGATTAAAGCCCACCGTCAACAAACTGATTGGACCTTATCAGTGTGGCTTTTGACCTAGGGAAAACAACAACCGACCAGATATTCACCATGCGCCAAATCCTGGAAAAGACCCGTGAAAGGAGAATCGACACACCCCCACCTATTCGTCGATTTCAAAGCTGCTTTCGACAGCACGAAAAGAAGCTGCCTTTATGCCGCGATGTCTGAATTTGGTATCCCCGCAAAACTAATACGGCTGTGCAAGCTGACGTTGAGCAACACGAAAAGCTCCGTCAGGATAGGGAAGGACCTCTCCGAGCCGTTCGATACCAAACGAGGTTTCAGGCAAGGCGACTCCCTATCGTACGACTTTTTCAATCTGCTGCTGGAGAAAATTATTCGAGCTACAGAACTGAATCGAGCAGGTACAATCTTTTATAAGAGCGTACAGCTGCTGGCGTATGCCGATGATATTTATATCATCGGCCTCAACACTCGCGCCGTTAGTTCTGCTTTCTCCACACTGAACAAGGAAGCAACGCAAATGGGTCTGGCAGTAAACGAGGGCAAGACGAAATATCTCCTGTCATCAAACAAACGGTCGTCGCACTCGCGACTTGGCTCTCACGTCACTGATGACAGTCATAACTTTGAAGTTGTAGATAATTTCGTCTATCTTGGAACCAGCGTAAACACCACCAACAATGTCAGCCTGGAAATCCTACGCAGGATTACTCTTGCCAACAGGTGCTACTTCGGACTGAGTAAGCAATTGAAAAGTAAAGTCCTCTCTCGACGAACAAAAACCAAACTCTATAATAGTGCAGAGGCTTGGACGATGACAACAACCGATGAGTCGACGTTGCGAGTTTTCGAGAGAAAAGTTCTGCGAAATATTTATGGTCCTTTGCGCGTTGGCCACGGCGAATATCGCATTCGATGGAAGGATGAGCTGTTCAGCGAATTAAAAGACAGCGGCTACGCTGGCTAAGTCATGTTGTCCAGATGGACGAAAACACTCCAGCTCTGAGGAAGAGGAAGACCTCCACTCTGTTGGAAGGACCAAGTGGAGAAGGACCTGGCTTCGCTTGGGATATCCAACTGGCGCCACGTAGCGAAGAGAAGAAACGACTGGCGCGCTGTTGTTGAGTCGGCTATAATAGCGTAAGCGGTGTCTACGCCAGTAAGGAAGAAGTAGAAGAATAACTCTCCTCTCCCCAGTAGTGAAGGCACTTGAAGCCTTGTTACTCCCGACCTTCACACACCACCTGAGCCTAGCCAGCCACCAGCATGGATTCCGCAAAGTACACAGCACCAACACAGCACTTAGCGTCATAAACGCCCAGATAGTTCGTGGCCTCAACCAGAAACCACCCTGCGAAAGAACGATCCTCGTAGCGTTGGACCTGTTAAAGGCTTTTGACACGGTCAATCACACAACGCTACTGCAGGACATCGAAAAAACCACTCTCCCTCCAGGGCTAAAGAGGTGGACCATGAACTATCTGAACGGTCGTCAGTCATCCGTACTATTTCGAGGTGAAACATCTAAACTGAGAAGAATTAAACAGGGGGTTCCGCAGGGTGGTGTCCTCTCCCCGTTACTGTTTAACTTCCATATCTCGAAACTTCCTCAACCACCAGAGGGGGTCTCCATAACCTCGTACGCAGATGACTGCACGATATTGACGTCGGGCAATGGAATCGATGACATGTGTTCGAAAGTAAACAACTATCTATCCGACCTTTCTCGTTTCCTCACTGCACGAAACCTCCAACTTTCACCCACCAAATCTACAGCGACCATATTCACAAACTGGATGAAGAAGTATAGACTTGAACTTAATATTGCAGTCGATGGCGTCAAAATCCTGACTGTCAATAACCCTAAGATTTTAGGCGTAACCTTCGATAGTCTATGCTCCTTCTCTCCCCATACGACCGCGATTATCGCCAAGGTACAGAGCCGCAACAAAATCCTCAAGTCGCTATCCGGCAGCACATGGGGAAAAGACAAAGAAACGTTGCTGGCAACTTACAAGGCAATCGGCCGGCCGGCCCTCAACTACGAAGCACCAATATGGTCGCCAGGATGCAGTGGTACGCAGATGAGGAAACTTCAGACCTGTCAGAATACATCACTCCGGACCACGACGGGATGCCTCTTGATGTCTCCCATTGAACACCTCCACAGTGAGACGCGCATGCTACCTGTCAAGGAGCATAATTAACTCCTCTTTAGGCAGTTCCTGCTGGGTTGTTTCCGTAGGAATCACCCTTGCAGCCACCTGCTTGGAGCGGAACCGTCTCCCAGGAACATCAAGAGGTCATTCTCGACTATGTCGGCGATTTTTTTCCACAATTATTAACAACCAAATTAATAAAATAAAATCATTGAGAAAATATATTTTCCCTATTTCTTTATTTCCATAAATTAATTTCCAAATTGGGAAACCTACATATTGTGACTCCAATTTTATTAAAAAAAATTAATTCCAATTAAGAGGTCGTTTTCTTAGTTATCAATTTCATAAAAACGTTTTGTACGCCCAATAGATAAGTATTATGAAAACGTTTTATGATGGTCGAACCATTAATGGTTCCTACCCTCTTCTTAATTACTAACTTGTTTTTGTATTATAACGGGTGATTTTTTTGAGGTTAGGATTTTCATGCATTAGTATTTGACAGATCACGTGGGATTTCAGACATGGTGTCAAAGAGAAAGATGCTCAGTATGCTGTGACATTTCATCATGAATAGACTTGCTAACGAGCAACGCTTGCAAATCATTGAATTTTATTACCAAAATCAGTGTTCGGTTCGAAATGTGTTTCGCGCTTTACGTCCGATGAGCGATGAGGCTCATTTCTGGTTGAATGGCTACGTAAATAAGCAAAATTGCCGCATTTGGGGTGAAGAGCAACCAGAAGCCGTTCAAGAACTGCCCATGCATCCCGAAAAATGCACTGTTTGGTGTGGTTTGTACGCTGGTGGAATCATTGGACCGTATTTTTTCAAAGATGCTGTTGGACGCAACGTTACGGTGAATGGCGATCGCTATCGTTCGATGCTAACAAACTTTTTGTTGCCAAAAATGGAAGAACTGAACTTGGTTGACATGTGGTTTCAACAAGATGGCGCTACATGCCACACAGCTCGCGATTCTATGGCCATTTTGAGGGAAAACTTCGGACAACAATTCATCTCAAGAAATGGACCCGTAAGTTGGCCACCAAGATCATGCGATTTAACGCCTTTAGACTATTTTTTGTGGGGCTACGTCAAGTCTAAAGTCTACAGAAATAAGCCAGCAACTATTCCAGCTTTGGAAGACAACATTTCCGAAGAAATTCGGGCTATTCCGGCCGAAATGCTCGAAAAAGTTGCCCAAAATTGGACTTTCCGAATGGACCACCTAAGACGCAGCCGCGGTCAACATTTAAATGAAATTATCTTCAAAAAGTAAATGTCATGAACCAATCTAACGTTTCAAATAAAGAACCGATGAGATTTTGCAAATTTTATGCGTTTTTTTAAAAAAAAAAGTTATCAAGCTCTTAAAAAATCACCCTTTACATATATTCCAGTTCGTATGTACTATGAACTGGTTGCCCTCGTATATATTTGGTTTGTTTGTATAGGCCTAAGATAATTGATTACTTGATTTGATTGGTCCATGTCCATTGGTTGTGGACGGTCGGAATATTTTAGGTTCGTATTAGTTATTGTTTGCAGATACCTCAAGGAATTTTCAAAGTTTTTATTAAGTTGTTGTTTTCGAGAATCAATTTCTTGCTTCTTTTTTTAGAAATGTAACGCGAATTGTGACATTTGGTTTGACTGAAGTTCTTGCGCTTTAGCAAGAGCATTAGGCAAATCTATGGGCGTTAAAGTAAGAAGTATTTGGTTTAAAGGGTAATTTAAACCAGTTATGAAGGTTTTAAGTGTGGTTTCCCGATTTTTAATATTTATAGCGGGATTCTGTAACCAATCTCTAGTCTCTATTTGAGACATTTTGAGACAAAGTATCAATTTGATACTAGTTACTATTCACTAAACAGTCTCTAGCGTTAGTCTCAAAATATTGAGACCTGGTAGTTAGCTGGTCACAAAACTAAAAAGAACTCTTGCTGCCATTTTCAATGTACTGAATAGAGATCATCATAGATATTAATCGATTGTCGTTTTTTACATTTTGTAAGCAATTCAAACACGAAAAGGTTAAAAATAAATAAATTTTACATAAGTTTCGTAAATATTATGAAACAAAATCAACATATATTTTTATTTTTATTGATAATTATGTTTTTTGACTATGTTATAGAAAAGTTAATATTTGTTATCGACATATTTATTATCATTCAAGTGTAAAAACATCTCTGAATAATGAAATGTAATAGATTTTGAGACTGTCACTTACAGAATAGCAAAATCGTCTCAAGTCTCAAAAATTGTCTCTAACTCAAAATCTCAAATTTAGAGACTTGATACTGTCTCACGTTACAGAATCGCACGGTTAATTGCTTGGTTATTTCGGAATTTGTTCCGTGCGTCAATATTGTTTTATTTATTAACAATGGCAATTTTTTATTGACATCATATTAAGAATTGTGATCCTTTCCAAAGTATGGTCATTTCTTGGTCAATTTCGTGTATAGCCCTCTATATCTTTTATGTGGAAAATAAAAAAAAGGTGAAAGATCCTTTGTAAAGTATTTCTGGGACACATAAGAATTCATATTTTTGGACTACTACTATATAATAATTGTGGCATAAATTATAAAATAATAAATTTGAAATGAGAAGTGATATTTTGATTTATGCTTGAATAAGTTTATTTAATTTAAGACTTCGCTCATTCCCAACCCAATTTGCATAATTTTTTCTGTAAATTAACAATATTAAACCAAATATTAATTTTTTGAAGAAATGTTATTTTGAGAATGTACTTTATTTTTAATACGCTTTTTAGCTTCACTTGTATGTATGTATGTATGTTCGTAACTTTTTTAAGTGGTACTGAAACCTAGGAAAGGCGCTAGTAAGTTTAAGCAGCTCACCAAAAAGATGCGCTTAAAAGTATGCAACATCTATAAAACTAGTTTTGGTGACATTTAAATAGCATACTGAGTTGGGCGTCGACCGTTCATAAGATGCAAAGTTGTACAGTAGAACATGCAGTAATTTATCTGGGCTCTCGAGTGTTTGCTGCTGGACAAGCATATGTAGCACTTAGGCGTTGTAGATCTTTGGACGGTATTCGAATTGAAGAACTAGACTGTTCAAAGTTGACAGGTAAAACCCCATGTAACAGTGAAGCTCTAGAAGAAATGATTCGCAAATAATGCCTGGTTTTCATTAGGTCAAAATATTTGACATCAAAAACTGCCTCAACGAGCAGCTGTTAATTTGGTGTCAAATGCGTTTTCATTGTGTCATAAAAATTCATCAAATGTCGATATAGCAGTGCATTTTAAAAACTGCCGACAATATTTGACGTCAGATGATTGACAACCCGTTTTTACTATAGATGTCACTTTTGAACAGGCAGTTTGGACAGCTGATTGCAAACTCAATTATTTTTAAAAAAGTGCGTGAAAAAAGTGAAAGGAAAAGAAAAAAAATGAATAAAAATAAAAAGATTGCAGTAGCAACAGCCGCGCTATTTGTAGTAACAACATTAAGGGCTTGGAAAAGGAAGCGGACTCAACAAAGGAATCTAAAACGGTGGCGGATTAGACCAGGACTAAGGAATCGTTCCACCTGTGGTTTTTATAATACACTACGAGCCAATCTGGTTTCTCAGGATTCAAAGTGGTTGAAGAACTTCCTGAGGATGACTATGGAAGATTTTGACTTTTTAGTGGCGCGCCTTACTCCACATATTTATAAACTAAATACAAGATTCCGTGAAGCGATATCGGTCGGGGAAAGACTGGCGGTAACACTACGCTATTTAGCCACAGGAGATAGTTTCTCAAGCTTAATGAGTGTTTTTCTATTGGGAAAAACTACTATCTGCCATGTAGTGCATAACACGTGTAGTGCAATTTTTAAAGCTTTAAAGGACGAGTTTTTAAAAGTGAGTATTCATGCCTATTCACGTTAGTCAGTGATAAAATGTAACATACTTTCTAATAAGGTTCCAAACACTCATGAGGAATGGACAGAAATAGCGGAACGTTTTTACCAGCGATGGAATTTCCCTAATTGTTGCGGTGCGTTGGATGGGAAACATATAGCAATTCAGGCGCCTGCGAACTGCGGTTCTGAGTATTTCAACTACAAGAAATACCATAGCATCGTTTTGATGGCTATGGTTGATGCCGACTATAAATTTTTATTTGTTGAAGCCTGATGGAGGCGTTTTCGCACGGTAAAACTAATATAAAATAATATCATTAAACGTTAATAACTAAAAAACATTATTATTTTTCAGATGTGCTCTTTCGACGGCACTTGCAGAAAACAGTTTAAATTTTCCGCCAGCGAAGTCACTTCCACATGAAAGTGATGAAATGCCATTTGTAATTGTAGCTGACGACGCTTTTCCTTTAAAAACATACTTAATGAAACCATTCAGCTTCCGCAATCAAGTGATGTCGTTCAAAATATTTAATTATAGGCTATCCAGAGCAAGAAATGTGGTGGAAAATGTGTTTGGCATTTGTGCATCGCGTTTTCGGATCCTCAGAAGACCAATGGACGTTACTCCCGAACATGCGACAGTTATTGTCCTCGCGATTTGTGTATTACATAATTACCTATTAATACGCAAGTCTATATATATACGAATGTCTGACGTAGACAAAGACACAAATGGCATTACCGATCCAGGTAATTGGCGAATGGAGTTGGGGGAAAATGGAATGCTTCCATCAGTTCGGCCAAGCAGTGTTTTAGGTAGACCAGCAGACAGCGCGATAAATGTCCGTGAAAGATTTATGGAGTATTTCATGACTCCTCATGGAGAGGTTGAATGGCAATATAATAGGAAAATATTGCATAACTCTTCTTTTTAGTTTACTCCTATCTTTCTCATTTATAAATGTGTAATTCTATAATTTAACTTATTTTGTAAATACAAAATATTTTCATTATACCTATTTTAAAAACTTTCTGAATTTTAAATAAAACAAAAGTTATATCATTTTGAATTCAATATATATTTATATAATTCATTTCTTATTTTATAGTTATTATTTTATTACTAATTATAAAAATACTAAGTTCATTTAAAAATATATATAAAAAGATATAAAAAAGGAACATTAGGTACATCATTTCATTTGACTAGTTAAAGATTTTATATTTAAACGGCATTATGCTGAGCTATAAAGTAACAGCAAAAATATGTTTTTTTACATATACAATTCTGCAACTGTTTTTACCGTGTGAATTTCTGCTGATACTTGATTATCAACTCACATATGTCCTGCTTGAATTCTCTGGCCAGTTGTGGAGATTCTTTGTCCCACTCACGGCCGTTTGATGCCACAAAGTTGCCTAAATCCTCCCAAGCATCAGTTTTTGTAGCAGATGTGAGAGTCTCCAGCGCACGTTGAACTACTTCAATGTATCCATCGTCGTTTTTTTCAACACGACGTTTCCTTAAATTGGGTCGTGATGTAGATGGCGTTGGTGGTATATCGCCAGATACCGTTTCCGACTCAAACAATATTGTTGGAGTGGTCAGGGTCGACGAGCTGTCCTATAATAACAAATAAACACATGAAAAATAAATATTAATATTTTTTTTATAAATGATTATATATACATATATATACTTACATTTATTAAATTTGAAGTGGTGCTCGCTTCAACATTTAATGTAGGCTCGAGGAACTTTAGCGAATTGTAGAGTGGGTTCATGGTAAGCGTTCTTCCAGCACCTTGTCCACTTTTTGTATGAGCCCTTCGGTTGAAGGCCGCCTAAAAGATATATACATATATAATGCAATTTGTTGTGTACTATTGTGTACTATATGTGAAAAACTTACGCGAAAAGAACAACGAAGGCTGTTCCACTTGGCTGATACTTCGGCTCGTGGCATATTTAGTGTTTGTGCCACTTCATGCCACTGAGCCTCACGCAAATTCCTATCGCGATAATCCGCGGAAAGGAAATTCCAGGTTCCTTCCCTTGACTCCACTTCTTGAATTAGTTGCTCAGTCTCCTCCGCTGTCCACTTTTCTTTCATTTTTCGCACCCGCTTGATGCTTGGAATTAACATTTCTGTATTTGCACTCATTTCTTCTGCCATTTTGAAACTGAAAAAGGTTGGAATAATACATTAATTGAAATTAGAAAATATAATAAAACACTTACCTTGAAAAGTGAAAAATCTTTTTTATTTATTTTTGCACATCATTCGCGCGGCAAATGGAAATAATTTGCCAACATGTTGGCAAATCTAATTTTGACGTCAAATATTGCCACATAACGTATTTTGATTGTTTTCATTTCGCTGTCAATTTAAATTGCCATTTGTTGGCAAATCTGCCGGCAAACGCAACTGACACCATATGACAACCCGTTTTCATTATTTTGACAGCATTTGACGTCAAATATGACCTAGTGAAAACCAGGCATAAGATTTTTTTTGTTGCCCTGGATATCTGTGGAAATTTTTATGTTTTCAAGTGTCCAGATCACGAATATGTATGTATGTATGTACACTAGGTAGAAAAAGTCTCCGCTCATCAAACGTAACCTGTTCTTAAGTTAAATAAAATCTGCAAAATCGATTCAAATTACAAAAATACCTTACTTTATTAAAATATACATTTTATGCGATACAAAAATAGCTTAAATTATATTCTACGTGTCGAATAAGGAAAAGAAATTTACTTAGTTTACTTCAATACTTAAACTAAGAACATAAAAAGTCTCCGCTCATTAAATTAAAAGCTGAACATTTAAACGAAGTAACAAAATTCAATAGCTTGTGGGATATCCACGTCGCTTTAAGACTTCTGAAAGTCGGTTGGGCATAGAATTAACGAGCTTCCTTGTTTCTTCAGAAGATATTTTCGCCCATTCTTCCAAAATAACTGCTTTAAGCATCTGTTTACTGGTGATTGTACGAGTGCGGATTCTACGCTCCAAAAGTGCCCACAGATGCTCAATTGGATTGAGATCTGGTGATTGTGGGGGTGTATGAAGTAATTTTGGCGCATTGTATAGAAGCCAAAGGCGAACAACGTCGGCGGTGTGCTTAGGGTCATTATCATGTTGGAAATGATACTCATTAACCAACTCCAATTTCTCAGCACTTTGTTTCATTTGCCTCTTCAATATATTTAAGTAATCAAATTTATTCATTATACCATCAATAAACTTGATTCCTCCTACTCCGCTTGCCGACATACACCCCCATAGTAGTACTCCTCCGCCACCATGCTTTACTGTTGAAGAGAGATTGCGGGCTTCTAACGCTGTACCCGTTTTTCTCCATACCAACTGCCTTCCTTTGATCCCAAATATGCAGTATTTCCTTTCGTCAGACCACAATATCGATTCCCAAAACGATGGAGGTTTATTTATATGCGCATTCGCGAACGCTAAACGCTTCATCCGGTTTTTTAATGAAACAAATGGTTTCTTCCGTGCAACGCGACTTTTGAAGCCAGCCCTTTTTAAGATTTTTCTTGCGGTATCGTTGCAAATTTGTTTTTGGAACTGTTCCTTGACATTTTTTGCTATCTGTAAAGCTGTAATGCGTGGTTTTTCTTCACCAATGATATGACTTTGCGCGTTTCACGATCTGTTAGTTTCTTTGGGCGGCCTGACCGAGGTTTTGACGTAATAACTCCCGTTGTTTTAAATGATTTACAAACGTATCTAACGGACGACTCGTTCCTTTCAATTATTGAGCCAATTTCGCGAAATGTTTTGCCACTTTCTCTCAATTTTAAAATTATTTTTCGCTCGTCAACGCTAATTTCTCTTCCTTTCTTATTCATTTTGAGTAAAGCTAAATATTTTAAAAAACCTCAGCGTTTAATGAAACTTCTAAACTTAAAATTGCGAACTTTTCGTTTTTCTAAACGAAACTTAGTCAAAACTCCTATCTTCGCGGCGCTAAAGTAAGAATAAACTAAAATATATGCGATGAGCGGACACTTTTTCTGTTTGTTTTGCTCAAGACTAACGGGAAAAGTGCCGTTAACTTGGCAGCGGCGAGCCCAAGTACAACAAAATTTTGCATGCAATTACAGTACCTGGCCATCGAATTACGAACGGGGACCATATTCAATATTTTTAATTTTTTTGACAATGTTTTTAATTTATGGTGAAAGTTACAAAATTACAACCTGGGTGGCATCCTTTGCCTATATTTCTACTTGAATATAAAGCGAATAAAATTTTAGATTTTGGTGAAAATTTTTGTTTTTCGGGATTATTTAAAGGTTAAAGAAAGAGGGTAAGTAAAAAACAAGTTAAAAAAGTCTTTATTAATTACTGAGTGTACCTAATCAATGTTTATTCAACAATTAATGTCCTTTTATAGAGAATGGGTAAAAAGCGCGACATAAAAAAGGAGAAAAAAGTGCAAGCTGTAGCTTTTCTAAAAGCAGGAAATTCCAGTTATTCCACAATAGCCAAAAATCTTGGAATTTCTAAGACATCGGTGGCTGAATTGGCAAAAAAACTAAGCGCGGGGTGTGATGAAGCGGCTATTTTCGGAAATAACAGGAACAAATGCAAGGCCCTCCGGAAGACTAAAGACAGGGAAGACCGGTTGATTGTTCGAAAAGTTTTGCAAGTTCGTACCGCAACTTCTGAAAGCATTTTAAAAGCAGTTAGGGACTGTGGTGTGGAAATTTCGAACCGTACTTTGCGTAGACGTTTTTACGAAAATGGACTGAAGTGCAAGAGGCCTGCTAAAAAGCCGAAATTAACACAGCTGATGCAGAAAAGACGTGTTTTATGGGCTAAGCTGCATAGAACCTATGACGCCACCTATTGGAGCAAGGTAATTCATACATTTTTATTATATTCTTAATTATTCCTTAATTAAAACAGAAATATTTAATTTTTTTATTTTTACGTTTTTGATAGGTCATCTTTAGCGATGAATGCCGTCTAGAGGCCGTCACCCAAGTGGAAAATTATGTGCGGAGGAGGAGAGGGGAATGATTTTCTGAAGCTTGCATTATTCCTAGAGTAAAGCATCCTCCTTCAGTGATGGTTTGGAGCTGCATTTCAGACGAAGGACCCGGCCCAATTCACTTCGTCGAAGGCACGATGCGCTCTGTCCAATACATAAATGTTTTGGAAAATGTTTTTTTGCCATATTTGGAGAGGCTAAGGTATCCGGCAAGCGACTACACGTTTATGCAAGATGGTGCTCCTTGCCATACCTCCAGAGCGAGCATGAATTGCATTAATTCGTTGAACTTGGATGTGCTGCAATGGCCAGGGAATTCCCCCGACTTAAACCCAATTGAAAATTGTTGGGCATATCTGAAACGAAAGGTCTACCAACGAAAAAACACAACAATTGCAATTCTCAAAGAAGGACGTATGGGAAAATGATGTTGATTTGCATACAAAAATAAAAAATTGCATTAGTAGTATGCCTAATAGGATCGCAGCCGTATTAGCAAATAAGGGTAGTGTTACCAAATATTAAATATATTTGCAATTAGCGTCACGAAGACAAAACAAAAATCATTGTTGCATCAATAAAGCCGAAATAAGTTAAATTACGAGCGATGGTTTAGTTTTTATTGGTGATCAAACTTGAAACTGTTCGAAAATATTGCCCGTTCGTAATTCGATGGCCAGGTACTGTAAGGTATACCTGTCGACAAGTCATGTTAGTCAAATGTTTGTTTCGGGTATGATTTCGGCTGGTATTATTTCGCGAAAGTATATTTTCTGCACCATGAGCGGAGACTTTTTCTATCTAGTGCATATGAAAGTACTGAATGTGCTCTTATTTTTATGATTTTCACAAATCTTATAATTTGAACAATAATCAGCTTTTTATTCATAAAAATCGATTTTATCTGCACACCTTTTTCGCGCATGCAAACATCATGTGATCCCCACTCTTAGCGATCCCCACCCTTTGCTCCGCAGAACAGCTGAGATCGCAGTTATTGGACAATACGAAGTACCTCTACGTGAATCTAAATAAGTTCTGATAAATTAATATTTCGTTTCAATCACTGCACATATTTAAATATATACAGTCAGCGTCATACTTCATCGTACGGCACACTAAAATCATTTTTTCCGTTTTCAGTAGACTCAAATGAAAAAAGTTCTTCCACAAATTGATTAAAATAAAAAGCAAAATATATTTCTTAATTCAGTTGCGCACATTTTTTCTCAAAATGTATGTAAAACTGGAAAGTATACTAAATGTTCAAAGCTGCTGCGTCATAATTCATCGTACGGCACTTTTTACCGTTAATTTTAAGTATTTTATTGCAAAACAAAATAACTTCAACATAAAAGTGGAATCAGTTTATCACGTGCAGTGAAGTGGACAAGTGTAAATACTATATTATCATATTTTTCCAATAATGGATAAAAGAAAAAAAACTTTTTCAGATTTTCGAAAAATAGTTATAAAATTACGAAAAGATGGAAAATTGTTGAGTGAAATTGCTAAAACTACATCTAAATCTAAGTCTACTATACAGCATATAGTAAATTCGTTTGAAAAAAATAATACTTGCGAGTACAAAAAAAGATCGGGACGCCCGCGACAACTTAATGATAGAGATGAACCTGATGTTGTGGATATGGTACGAAAAAATCCACGTGTGAGTAGTTTGGAAATATGCAGCGAAATTGAAAGAGCTTCGGAAAAGTGTGTGAGCAAGTCTACAATTCAGAGAACATTACGACGTAACGGATATTCTTCACGAACAGCTCGTAGAAAACCGCTAATATCTGCAATAAATAAACAAAAACGCCTAGCTTTCGCAAATCAGCACTTAAGGAAGTGTCTTGACTTTTGGCAGACAGCCCTTTTCACAGACGAAAGCAAATTCAATATTTTCGGATATAATGGACCTTCGAAAGTTTGGCGAAAACCGGATACAGCTCTTGAGGCTAGAAATTTGCGATTTACTGTAAAACATGGTAGAGGCAGCGTGATGGTTTGGGGTTGTATGGCAGCTTCTGGAGTTGGAAACATGGTGTTTAACAACGGAAAAATGGACAAATTACAATATTTAGAAATTTTGAGGCAAAATTTAAAACAGTCGGTTGAAAAAATGGGTTTACCGGATGATTATGTTTTCCAACAGGACAACGACTCAAAACATGCGCATTTGGTTCGCGAATAACTGCTATACAATACGCGAAAAAAGCTCCACGCTCCTCCACAAAGCCCGGATTTGAATCCGATTGAACACGTAAGGGATTATTTGAAAAAGAATCTTAAAAACCATACAATTTCATCAGTTCCCACTCTAAAAAAAGGCCTTAGTAGAAGAGTGGATACCATCCTCATTTACAGTTAAACTGATCTCTTCGATGCCAAATAGAATGAAAGACGTAGTAAATCTAAACGGTGGACCGACAAAATACTAAATTTTAAGTTTTGAAACAAATGCATCGCATATTAAATATTAATAATAGAAATTGATTACATAAATATGAAGCGTACGATGAAATATGACGCAAAAATTTTGTTCGGTTTTAAATTTTTTTTATTTATCGTTTTCATTCTGAAATAAAATCAATTAATTTTCTTATGAATTATATAACTGAAAAGGATTCTTTTATTTATGGAAGAACTTTTTGCTTTTGAGTGGATTGAAAACGAAAAAATTGATTTTAGAGTGCCGTACGATGAAATATGACGCTGACTGTATGTATTTGTTTTGTCTTTTAAAATATGAGTTCGTCAAGAAGAAAGTGTAAATATAGTACTGATTTGTTTTGTTATATTTGCGATGTTTATTTAACAAAAAAAAAACAACAACGAAACATCACAGACTTTGTTAAGGATGCTTACGCTGAATACTTCGGTTTTAAAATGGACAAACTAGAAAAACCATGGGTTCCTCATAAAGTTTGTAAGTTATGCGTTGAGTCTTTACGGTTATGGTAAAAAGGAGAACGTTCTGAATTAGACTTTGGTATTCCGATGATCTGGATGGAACCTTCAAATCATTTCGATGATTGGTACTTTTGCGTTGTTGATGCTAAAGGTTTTAATCGCAATCAAACCTGGACATATCCAGATTTACAATCTATAAAATGTTCTATACTACACAGTGAAAATCTTCCTCGGCCTATTTACGTTCCAAAAGTAATTTGAAAGCCCTCAGAAACAATGATGTTACCAAATTCACAGAAATCGGAACAGTCTACAAGTGGAAGTGAATGGGAATTTGAAACATCTACGCCCAAGTTATATTCTCAAAATGAACTCAGTGACTTAATACGTGATCTCTATTTATCAAAACAAGGATCAGAATTGTTAGCCTCAAGATTGAAAGAAAAAATTTGTTAGGGCCCCCAAAAGTAACAATTACGACATACAGGACACGAGAAAAAGAGATATTACAATTTTTTAGTGAAGATGAGGGTCTGGTGTACTGTAATGGGGTGCTTTGCGACATATTTTTCATATGTATAACGAGCATGCCACGCTTTTCTCACAATAATGCAGGAATTTTCCCTTCATTATTATTGTTAGTTTATACAAAGAATTATTTTTCACTTTTTAGTTTGATACGATTTAAAAGCGTGTTTTTTTTAGTTTTTTGATATTAATATTTTTAAGAGGATAAACTTTAAGTTAGGTGTGTCCCTATCTTTTTTTAATGCAGTTTTCTCCTCTTCAGTGTGACCTTCTGGCATTAAGTTGCATCCCTTAAAGTTTTTTCCACAGGGAGGGGAAAACAGCGCTACAGATTAGTTGATGCGCCTGTTAATCACGATTTCATTCAAGTGTTTTCTGCACCTTTCTCAACTGGCTCCTGTCTTAAGGTGTACTAACAAAATTTATCGGATATTAGGTGTAAATCAAATATTATTCGCAATTTTTCTTAACATTTGGATTTCGATATTATCGTTATTGTTGAGACTTGGCCGAATTCTAGTTACTTTGGAAGTGAATATTTTGACTCAAACCTCTATTATGGCTTTCGCAAGGACAGAGATCACGAAAAAACTGGCTGTCTAAGAGGGGGTGGAGTTCTGTTAGCAGTTAGTCCTCTAGAGTTGTATAAGTTGCACGCAAATAATATTTCCTCGCTGGTATTAAATAAGGTGAAAGAGAATAATATTTGTGTTCTGGGTGACTTTAATTTAAGCAATATCGTCTGGTCTGGTTGTTCCTATAGTCCTGCTCTTATTCCTTCAAATTTTTCGTCTACTCAGGAGTTATTTCTCATTGATGGCTTGCTTAGTCTCAATCTGATTCAAAATCAACTCATTAAAATTTAGGTTTCTTGATGGATTCTCTTCCATTACTCCAGCCACCATTCTTCATTTTCCGCTAGCGTTTGAGGTGGGTACTTATCTTTTCGCTCCTGTTAAACCTATTGATGGGCTTGGTTTTAAATTTGCATTTTGTGATTTTGAACGACTCAAAAATCTGCTCTTTGAGATTAAATGGGATGATTTACTTTCGGGACTAGATACAGCTAATAGTTCCTCCATTTTTAAGAAATCAATTCAGGAATTTTGTCATTATAATATTACATAATAATGGTTGTATCCCATTTAAACACATACAACCATGAAAGTTGCCTTGGTACACTAAGGACCTCAAACGTCTAAAAAATCTTAGAAATAAATACTATAGAAAATTCTCTTCAATTAAATCTCATGTTTCCTTTGTTCAGTATCAGCACTACACAAAACTGTTTAATGAATTGGATAAGTTTCTCTATAAAAGGTTTATTAATAGTACGGAGTCTACAATTAAGTCGAACCCTAAGTTCTTTTGGAATTTTGTAAAATCTAGAAGAGCGTGTTCGGCCATTCCCTCTGCTTTACGTTGGGGTCATAAGTCAGTATGCACTCTGGGCGAAATCTCCAACTTGTTCGCTGAATTTTTCAAATCGAATTATGTTCACGATGATCCTGGTACTAGTTCCACTTTTTCAGCTAATAATTTCCCATCCATAAATTTTGGCTCACTTTCACAGGTCAGTATTGCCAAGGCTATTTGTGATATTAAGTCTTCTTCCAAATTGGATTTGGATGGGCTTCCGCCCGTACTTATAAATAATTGTACTGCCTTAGTATATCTTCTCATGTTTATCTTCAAAAGTCTCTCTCCACTGGGAATTTTATTTCTGAATGGAATTGACATGCATTACCCCTATTCTTAAAGGTGGTAGAAAGGATGTTGTCTCCAATTACAGGCCTATTTCTAAACTTTGTAATATTTCGGAAATTTTTGAGTGCTCTGTTAAAAATAATTATTGTTTCCAGTAAAATCAATAATTAATGTCAATCAGCTTGGGTTTGTCTCTGGGCGCTCCACTGTGTCAAACTTAGCAGTTTTTAACGATTATTGTATGTACAGTGGCGGACAAACGTCTACACCCCCTGCTTTCATTGATGTGAGAGTACAAGAACTTTTTAGAAAAATGTGTTGATACAACTTTATTCTAATTTTCTTTCTAATAACAACAACCTTAAAAAATCCATTACATTATCCATTTTTACATATGTATATTAAAAAATACAAATTTATGGAATAAAAACTCAAAAATTGTGTTGACAAAAGTCTACATACAGTACAAAAATATCTTAGTTCAGTGCAAAAACTGTACAAAATGCTAATTATTAAGACGTCTTAGTATTAGTTGGACCCCCATTGGCATCATTAACTGCTTAAAGACGCCGTGGCATTGATTCTGCTGAATTTGTCAACGCTGGAGATGTAATGCTGCTCCAAGGTTCCAAATACGCTCTTAGAGTATAGAAGAGCTAGAAATTTGGTGCTTTCTAATTCTACGCTCCAAAATCTTCCAGACATGTTCAATAATATTAAAATTTGGACTTGGAGGTGGTGTATTTAATTGCCTTGGAGTATAACAAAGGAACCAGTCCTTAACAATTTGCGCCGCATGCATCGGATCGTTATCTTGTTGAAATATTCAACCGGAACCGAGCGGTAAATTATCCACCAAAGGCTTCAAATTATGTTCCGACAGAGACTTATACTTTATAACCGTCCATTTCACCTTCAACGCTCCCCAAATTATTACGTTAGTTTTCCTCCAAATTTTAGCCCTTTCATCACTACCAAAAAGAGTGAAATTAGAATCATCTATAAATAAAACTATTTTCCAAAAATCCATTTCCTTTTCTTTGTGTTTTTTGGCGAACTTTACTCGAAGTTTCCGGTTTTTTCAGAAATAAAAGGTTTCTTCCGTGGTGTTTTACTGTGGAATCTGTTATCGTTTAGAGTTTTTATTTTTCTTGGATGGATACTCTTTTGTGACGTACTTGCTATGCGTTCGGCTAAATTTGGAGCATTTACTTTTGGATTTTTGTCTACTTCTTTGAGAATCAGGCTGACGTCTCTACGAGATGCTCGACTGAAGTTTATCACCAAATTTCTTACATCAATTGATATTTCATTTCGCGGAGCCATTATAGCTATTGAAGTGTTTAAACCACAACTAAATTCAACAAAATGTCAAACAATAAACATACTGAAATAGAACAAAAAGGCCAACGGTACATTACTGTTAATATAACAATGTGCAAGGTATTAGATTCGAACTGTATATAGACTTTTGTCAAAGCAATTTTTGTTTTTCTTCCATAAATTTGTTGTTTTATGTTAAATAACAAATTTTTTTAGTTTATTGTTATTATAATAAATGTTAGAATAAAACTGTATAAATACATTGGTCCAAAAACTTTTTGTATTCTCATATCAATAAAAATAGGGGGTGTACGTAGACTTTTGTCCGCCACTGTATGTATGCCTGCATTCTTCGCTGTATTTCAGGTAGATTGTGTCTACACAGATTTCAGATAAGTATCACACAATATTCTAATTAAAAAATAATCATCTTGAGGGTTTCACTCGGTCTTCTTGCAGTGTATTAAATCGTATATGCACAACAGACGATGCGTTGTCAGTGTCGATAGAGTGTCATCTGATTCATTGCGTCTTCGGGAGTCCCACAAGGAAGCATCTTGGGTCCACTTCTCTTTGTGCTGTTTATCAATGACATTGCCTGTTACTTCTCCTTCGCTAACTTTCTGTTATATGAAGATGACTTAAAAAGTTTTGCAATAATCAAAAACTCACAAGATGTATTCAAACTTCAATGTGATGTTGATACTTTTCATAAGTGGTGCCTGAAATCGAATCTTTTTCAGAATCTACATAGATAAATGCTCAGAGATCTCTTATGGTAGTTACAATATTTCTAATTGCGTCCTAAAATGAGTTACTGAAATCAAAGATCTTGGGGTAATCTTTGACAACAGATTTTCTTTCGGTAATCACATCAACTAGAGTGTGCACGGAATCTACCTTGTTAAGTAGGCATTACATGATGTTTTATTGATTTGTATTATTAGTTCATGTATTCTTTTTGAATTACTAAAAATTAAACAAATTAACTCATTAAAAAAAATATATAAAATTAAATATTTGAAAAACTCCAAAAATCTAGTGGGACAAAACTAAAGCACGAAAGGGGTTTATGATTGAAAAATTTATTTCTTTCAATATTTGCTTGCGTATCCCTTATTTTTCAATACAGTTGCGCATCGGCGAGGCATGGGCTCAATTAATTTTTTTGATGTCTCACAGGAAGTGCTTTTCCATGCTAACTTTACTTCTGTGTATAAAACGGCCTTATTTTTACAAATTTCACGTCTGGTTTTTCGATCTACAATTTCCCATTGGTTTTCTATGGGATTGAGATCTGGTGATTGTGCGAGTCACTTCAAAACCTCAATCCTGTTATCAACAAACTACTGTTTTACTCAAATAGCAGTATGTTTCTGGTTGTTGTCATGTTGATAACTCCATTTTAAAGCCATTTCTTCTGCAACATGCGTTGTACCTATTCTATTCTTTAAAAAAAAAACCCCCACTCTAGTACATTGTCTCCATCATGTTTCACCGCGCTTGTTTTATAACGTTGATTTAGGCGTTGTCCCTTCGGTCTGCCTACCAGCTTCAGCTCATCACAAACTTCGATTCGCCAGAAAAAAGTAGAGTTTGCGATTTGGTAATCGTGCAATTTATGTGCATTTTTACCAATTCCAATCGCACCAGTCTATTTTTTAAAGAAATATACGGCTTTTTTGCACTAACTTGCTATAAGTAGCATGAAAATCCCCCATGGACAGCTCGAGGTTGTATGGATCTCTGTAATATATTTAACCGTAGTTGTCTTACAATAGATATTGCCGATATAAAAGGATAATTTTCTATTGCCCAAATGACTCCCCTATTCTCTCATTCGGTTGTTTTCGACGGCCTTCTACCTCTATCCGCTGTAACCAAAAAGCTTTATTTGCGAAATGGGATAAATGTTCGGGAAACAATAGACTGATTTATTCCAAACTTTTTTGCAATAGTCATACCCGATTCTCTTTTCCTAAAATCCTTAGCAAAGTTTTTTCTAAAATGAAAGGAATAGTTATTTGGAGTCATTGGTACAAATAAAACAATAAAATAGAATCAAAGGTTTTGCTTTGAAACAATGGTATAATTTTTTTGAAAGCTATTATTTATATAGTAACTTTTCTGGATAATAACAAAGGCTATAATATGTACTTCTAAAAAAGAGGAAAAGATAGCAAGTTCAAGTTTCACAGTTATTTGTAATTTAATAATTGTAGCGAGCCTCGTGCTTAGTGACAAAATAATGAAATGAATAGAGAAATAGTTTCATAAAAGCAAAATTTTGAATATCAAAAGGGTATTAAGTAGTTATATTAACTTAATTAGATCTGTGGAATGAATTATTGCATGAATTAAAAAATTATTTAAAAAAAAGGGAGAGAGCAAAACATTGTTCAGAGGAGGAAAGATTGTGCGTCCAAAATTTGCAAGGAATTGGTTACGCGTAAAAACAAATTGCAAACATATGGAATATGTCTCAAAGGTTTGCGTTTTTTGTCTTAAAATGTCCAAAAAATGTTTGAAAACTAGGCCGATCACAAAAAAATGTCTGCGGAAGTCGATGGAAATGTTGCCTCTGCAGCCAATCACTAAAAATTATCTGCAAAAATTTCTTCAATAACAGTAAGAAGGCAACTTGTGGAGAAAAATTGCTTTGGCACATGGTTACGAAAGGTGCCATTACTGAGGAAACGGCATAGATGCAATCGTATTCAGTTGGTAAAACGACACATTAATTATGGCGGAGCTGAAAATAAAAAAAATGGCTCGACATTTTATATGAAGTTCGAATACAAAATTAATATGGTAAGATGTGATAGTTAGGTGTGAGTCCGCAACCAAAAAAAAAAAACAAAGAAATGTGTGTCCGTTACACGACTAGGTCCTTCAAATCCCGTGGCAACAATATAATGGTTTAGCATTGTTTCTCATATTGTGTTTCGGGACCTATTTTTGGATACAAGAAAAAATAGACCGCCATATACAGTCACTCACAGCTTATTTGACGCAGATAGAATTTTTTTGTAAAGTGTTCTATTTTTCTTTAAATCTTGCAAAAACGAAAAAAACTGAGTATGCATACATCTTATTGGTTTTGTTTATTTTTTAGTTCCTCAACAAAAGAATACAAAAACTGTCCAGTCGTTTCATTGTAATACAAACACACTGTATATCACTTCAAAATCATTTTCTGTACTCGGCTTTGTCCATCGAAATGCTTCACATTTTTCCGACCCCTACAAGTTAAAATTACTGTATACATGTTTGGACCGAACCATTTTGGAGTATGCAGTGTTCATTTGGAGACCATATTGCATATCGTCAATTAATAGGATCGAGCGTGCTCAAAATATTTTTCTTAAATTTGCTCTCTGCTCCTTAAAGTTTGTTGACCCAATACCATCGTATGCATCGCGTTTACTGCTTTTACATCTAAAATTACTGGAAATTTCCCTTTCATTTGTCTTCAATGTAATTAACGGAGGTATTTGACTGTCCCTATTTATTAGGGAAAATTAACTTCAATACTCCCCAGCGCTGTCTCAGATCCATTTCCCCATTTTAATTTAAAAGGAGTTTAAGTTTAAGTTTTTTACTTATGTAATTGTAATTTAATTATTTTAGAATTCTAATATGCATCCTAATTTTCCATTAGTCTTTAAGAATTAATGTTCAAAGACTTTACTAAATAAATAATAGTTGGATGCCCAACCCCAGGTAGGAAAAGCACAAGTAGTATTGTTGTTTCCATCGGTTCTGGTCACCCACGACGCTGGAACGATTTCAAGGGTTTTTTTCCCAGTCTCAGTAATTTCGTCCAGGAGCTCCACAATTTGATACAATTTGCCATCTTCCTCTTGAGTAATCATTCTGAGAAAGTAGATGAATAAAAAAATGTGTACTTGAATGAGACAGTTTTTTTTTTTTTTGGTCCTTTCAATGTGCGAAGTATTTTGCAATAATTCTTCGAATAATTAATTCACGTAATATTCAATGGAAGTATTTTTAAAAAGTATTCTCACATGTGTATTCTGCAGTAATTAATATTCAATGGAAGTATTTTTAAAAAGTATTCTCACAAATGTGTGAATTAACTGTCTAAAGTTTTTTTATCGCTCAATGTGGAAATGTGTAAAATTTTCGAGAAATGCTGAGGCAACTAATAAAAGAGGAGAAGAGAATAAGACTTCGTTCTGAATCATAAACAATTGGCAAAAATACTTAGTAAATACATACGTGAAATAGCGAATTAATCCAAGCTGTTATGGACTGCCCACAGGCAATGACGCCGTGCAGAAAAATGACGCAATATCACGCTACCGTTGTTGCGGGATATACAATAACACCAACATTTACAAATGAACTGCCGTTTTTCCGAAATTTGACACTGGATCCGTCTCCTCTCTCTGTACGAAAACCGCCGCATAAACCATCATACCCATCAAAATTGCACTATTGAAACAATTGACGTTATGAATGCAACAAGGACACAGCATAATATTTTTCTTTGATTTTCATCATTAAAACACTTGGATTTCACAGCACCGATGGTTACCAGGTCATGTAAACCTGCTAATTTGTCAATTACAAAATTGCCAATTTCTCTTGACGCACAGGGAGCGTCAAACACATCATTTAAGGAGTGCAGTTTAAATCCATCTAAGTAAATATCGTCCGTTGACTTTTCAATATGATGGCACTTTGATTTAACCCATAAGTTTTAAATAACAAAGAGTTTTTCTGTGGTTAGTTCCACGACAGTGTTAGGTTCCACAGCATGTCATTATAAGTTACTGATTTGACTGATGAATATTCTTCACAACTTATTTTAATTGTCTCAGGGAATTTTTCAGGTTTCACATCGCGTATTGCAACACGGGGTCTCACTTTTCCTCTGTCTGATGAGTCTAAAGCACTGAGGCGATCGACGATTTGAGCCAAGGGTTTCGCTCGGCTACTTGCAAAATCTTTCAACTGGCCTATAAAATTCTCCCTCCAAAATGCAGAGTAGTGGCTCAGTGAGGTTTTAAAATGAGCTGCGTCATCACAGAGGTGGCTGAGGTGATGAATTGTCATTATGACACTGTCTTCTCCATAATAAATCGGCATTAGTTGAACGAAATTATGCAATAGAATCTTTGCCATGGGAAGACCACTACACAAAACACGACATGCTACATGAAGTAGCAGAAAGTGTTGATATTTGTCATCATCGAGAACAAACTGCAGGACAATGCCACTCTTCTTCGATTCAGAGTTTCCCCTTGAACTGTACATCTTTTACAGCCATAAAAGGCTGTTGGCCCTTTTATGCACTTGAGGAATGCCCTCGCTGAACTATCCGAAACAATAGCTATTATTTCAAAATTGAATTTATAACCATCGATGGTTATGCCTTCGAGGATTAATTTTTTAGCTTCATCGATGAAATCACTCAGAAAATCACTCACATTTTTTGGCTTGGACCTACCATAAAACAAGGCTTCCACAAAAGGACTGCAGGTATATTTTTTTGTCACCAACTTCATCGTAATAGGCCAGAGTCTTCCCTTGGAATAATGGTATACCTTCAATCCATCTATATGAACTAACACACGTATGTTTTTTTCTTTGTAGACATTCACGTCTATTCGTTTCTCCAAACCATTTCGAATTCTGAGATAAAAAAAAGTTCCCAATCTGATCTTTATACGCCATCATCGGTTTGGTTTTCACTCGGTGATTGAAGCCAAGAAGTTTATGGGCAGTGGATGGCACTTCAGTGTGTTCTTCACTACGCAGAATTTCTACAAATCCACTCACCACTTTCATCTTGATGCTGCCTATATTATCAAGTGTTAGCTGGCGTATTTTCTCAGTGATGGTCTGAGGTGCTTCAATCTCAATTCCTCAGTTCATCAGGTCGGTCTGCTGAGGGGCTGCATCTGCTCCTAGACTGACAGGTGCTATGGCGTTGTCATCATCGTCGTCAACCGACATAAAACTTGAACACCCTGCGAAACTCTCTAGCGATGTATCTTGTTGTAGAACTCCACTTGGAGATTCTGCACAATTTTCTAAATCTTGAGATGGCTTTGCTTGGTTAGGGTTCCTTTCATCTTTCTGTGCTTGGAGCAAGTTTTTATCAGAAGAATCCGTTGATTCATCACGAATATCCTCATCATAACTGTCCACACTATTATTATCATTAGAGTCACCAAATTTAAATAAAAACGATATTTTTTCACTCGTTCCCGCGAATTCGAATACCTTGTGGAACTCATGATTGAACAGCACTCATTAATCAAATTTAATTTGTAGACGTTGACATTTGTGTTCTCGATGGAACCACCATCTGGATGTCAATACTATAAATATTGAAAAGGAAATTAATATGGGGATAGCAATCAGGCATTATATTACAGGGTAGGCCATTTAAAGTTGACCCATCTGGGAACGCTGTAACTTTTAACAGCGCTGACAAATCGGCTAATGTCATACCGTGTTAGAAGCGTCATTCGAAGACAATTTATACCATGGAACAGTACACTCCAAAAGAACGCGCTGAAATTGTTCAGCTTTATATTCAAAATAACTTTTCAATTGTGTTAACTCAACGTGCGTTTCGCAAAAAAAATAAAGTGAAAAGTGCTCCAGTTAAGAACACAATTAAGTCTTTATACGCAAAATTTGTGAACACCGGTAATCTCAGTAATGCCAGTCATGCATCCAGACAACGCACAAGACGTTCTGATGAAAATATCGAAGCTGTACGAGCCAGTATTGAGGAGACTCCATCGACATCGAGTTATCGCCGCTCTCAGGAATTAGACATCTCTCGCACCACTCTCCGACGCATAATTCATAAAGATTTGAAGATGTTTCCATATAAAATTCAAATGGCACAAAAACTAAACCCAGCTGATTATCCGCGACGCCTTAATTTTGGCAAACAAACAAATGGGTCATCTTTAAATGGCCTACCTATTAGACATTGCAAAGTTTTGATTTCGCAGTAAAGTAAAATCAGGATACAGGCTGATTGAAAAGGAATCAAGCCAAGGCTGAATGAACCAGACTTCTTCCAGACTTGGTACAGACTTGGCAACCAGGCTTGATACCAGGGAGGGATCCAAGCCTGGACTTTACCCGGTGTGACTAAGATACCAAGCCTGGTTCAGTCCCGGACTACCAAAGCCTGGTTAACCACGGCTAATCCATGACTGATCCGATCGTGAAGCTTGGCAATTCCTACCTGGGGCTTAGCGGGAAGTACACACTTACAGTATGTCAAGAAACTCTTTACACACTTTAGTTTTCGATTCTGTTTTGTTCTATTTGAAGAAAAAACGGTACTTTATCGTTATCTATGCTTCTGCACTATGGGCTATGCTTGTATTCCTTAACATTTTATTGGGAAATCTTTTTGCACACGTGTCAAAAACCTAATTTTAAAATTATTTAACGTGCCTGGAGCTAGATTGACTTTATACGTTACCCAATTGATTTATTATAATCACCAAATTGGAAAATCTCTAGCTGAGCTAGTGAAGATGTATCGCGAAAAACAATTTGTAATGTTTTAAATCGAGCCAAAAAATGAAGACAGATTGGAAGCAAAGCAAAGTTTGGAAGTGGTCAAAAGAAGAAGATTGACGAGTGGGCAGACCGCCTCATCATGCGTAAGGTCCGTCAAAACCCCAAAATTTCGACCAGAACCCTTGCCAAGGAGTTGGAAGAAGAGTGTGGCACGGTCGTTTCACATGAAACCGTCCGCCAACTAATTCTGCGAAACAAATAACCTTCAAGGGTTGCGCGTAAGAAGCCGCTGCTTTCGAAAGTAAATGTTGAAAAGCGCTTAACTTTCGCTGTCAGATGGACCTACTAGAGTATGGCGCAAGCCGTTAATAGCTTTAGATCAGCGCAACATCATTCCGACAGTAACATTAAACAAATTGTCGGTGATGGTTTGAGGATGCATTAGCAGCAAGGGAGTGGGAGAGTTTGCGTTTATTTAAAACACAATGAATACTGAGCAATATTTCTCCATTCTCAAAACAAACTTGACGCAAAGTGCTGAAAATTTTGGCTTTATTGTCGATAATAAGCCAAAATTTAAATTTTGTCAGGACAATGACCCCAAATATAAGGAGCCCACTGTGCGCACATAGCTCCTTTATAATTGCCAAATGGTCATAGATACACCTCCCCCTTGAAAATTTGTGGGTTTATGAGGGTTATGAAGGGAAAAAGTGGCAAAAAGGCAGCTCAAAAACCACGCCGCCTTAAAAGCAGCAGTACTGGAAGAGTGGCATAAAATTCCGTTGTAATATGACCTACAAAAGCTGGTCAATTCCATGAAAAATCGCACTAGGCTCGTTGTTGAAGCTAAGGGGGGTCATACTAAATATTAAAATTAGTTTAAGATAGTATAAGTAATTAAATATATTCATTAAACTGTAGCTTAAGTACTTTGTGTAAAGAGTTTCTTGACAGTGTCAAAACTGTGTAAACTCATATTTTGTTGCTTTAAAATTTTCCCTCTCGTTGTATTGTTTTTATTTTTGAACCTACTAATTTAAAATTTGCTAAATAGTTCCGCATTTAATACGTTGACGAACACTTGCGTCTATAGCCGTCAAAGCGAAGTTCACTATGTGGCATGACGGCGACAGCCGTCTAAAACGAAACGGTCGTTTACAGACACTGCGGCGATCGCAGCACAAATGTGCATTTACCGGCGTACAAGTAGAAGCCTATTGTCGTGTTTTGGAAACAATTTTTTAGGTTGAATTTTGTTTTTCATCTGTTGTTATGGCCGCAACCTAATTAAAGGTGCTGAATTATTCAAAATTAAGTTTATTTAAGCAGAAATAGTAAAACTATACTTTCAAATATTCTAAAAAGTACAAAAACACATACTGTCAATTTTCGAACTTTACTTGTTCCTACTGTCCGTCAATGTGTTAAAAAATATTGAAAAAATAACTAAAGGCGTCATTTATGCATGAAAAGTCAAAAAATATGTTTTTTTTTCCAGTGTGTAAAGAGTTTCTTGACATACTGTAAGTCACACTCCCGTTATATTATATCTACATATGATTATATGAAAACTTTATTTTTATAACAAAATTATGTTACAATTAATCGATGGTATATAAATAAGTGGATCCGAGGACAATGAAACGATTTGGCGATTAGTAGTTAAAAAAGTTAATTGCAGCGCGCGGATCCATAAAGCAAAAAACGTATTTTGATGAGCGATGCGTGTGCGAAGCATTGACGATCGAATTGTCTGCTTTCTCGTTGTTCATCCTTTTTGATGAGTGGGTGTTGGTGTCATCAGCTGTGGTGAATTAAGCTATCTTATTAGGGTGCGCCAGTTTTTTCCGGGTAGAGTGGGTGGATGCTTAACTCATTTAAACATCCTGGGCCCCCTAGGCGAATATTTTGCCTAGTATTCCACACATATGTTGTTGCACGTATTTCGCCGTACTGCTGATGGAGTAGCATGGATTTGACTTGACAACAAATGTATTTATTAATGGCGTTGTGTTATTCCCATATTTATTCGTGTATGTGGAAAACAGCTTTTGCTTTAAAATATACATTTGTATCACATGTACACATTTGAATATGAATTTTAAAATGTAAATATGTAAGTAGATGCTTAACCCATTTAGACCTACCGTCTCATATACGATACACCACATGTAATAAATTATTTTGAAGAACCGTTGATGAGAAATTGTTTACATCTTGTGTTGGTGTCACGTGCACGGTCTAAACAATACTACAAAAATAACTTTAGTATAATAGTTGGCATCATCAGGTGTGTACCTATGCGAGTTGAATGTGATTTGAGAATAAGAATTTCAACATGTCATCAAAACAGTAAGAATTCATTATTTTATCATAACTTTCACGTACTTTGATATATTTATTGTAAAAACGAAAGTTAGAGGGTAGAAATGTAGAATCGTTTTTGTTGTTTCGTTTATTTAAGTATATTTTTTTCTCGTAAAAAGTAGTGTATCATATTTGATACAGTAGGCTTATACACATTTCGTTTTTCCTTTCAGATCTGTGTCACTGAATGAAATTGTTACGCTTTTGGAAGATGACGAAATTGAGAATTCTGGAACATGCAATGATATTTATTTACTTCCACCTGTAAATGCAAATGAAGACTTGACGGATGAAGATTCTGGGGATGAGGACAACGTACAAATCAATAACCTACCGGGCAGCTTGTTGAGAGCACATGCGGAGCTGCAAGTAGTAAGTACAGAAACATTAGAAGATGTTTCTGAAAGTCATTCTTGCGCAAACGAGGAAGAAGCAGAAGTTTACGAGCCGTTACGTAAAATAGCTAAAAAGTATAACTAGCAAAAAAAAACATTACACTGCAGTGCGTGTAAGATAGATCGCCAATTGATTGGTTTTCGTTATTTTTTCCCGAAGAAGTGTATCAATTACTTACTACTGAGACTAACAAATTTTTAGGAAAAAAGAATCTTCCTACTGATATCAAAATAGAGGAAATGAAGTGTGCTATCGAAATTATGTGGGTCAGTGGCTACTGTCAAGTGAATAGAAGACGCATGCACTGGGAAAATTCACCTGATACGAAAAATGATCTTATTGTCAGTGCATTATCTTGTGACAGATTTTCAGTCATATTTTCAAATATGCATTGTGCTGATAATTTACAAACAAATTTGCTAAAGTACGTCCACTTATGAAAAAATTATCCGAAGAATTTTTGAGACATTGTCCACACAAAGAAAATTATAGTGTTGATGAGGCTATGGTGCCATACTTTGGATGACATGGATGCAAGCAATTTATACGTGGGAAACCGACAAGGTATGGTTTCAAACTTTGGGTGGGCGCGACATCAAGTGGCTATATAGTATCGTTTGAGCCATATCAAGGTGCAACCACTAATTTGAACTCTCAGTATGCGGAATTGGGTCTTGGTGCTAGTGTAGTCCTCACATATATTGATATACTTAGCAAACTAAATCTCGGAGGAACATACCATTTGTTTATTGATAATTTTTTTACTGGACTGCCATTGATTGCAGAATTAACAAAGAGAAACATACGAGTAACCGGGACTATAAGAGAAAATAGGACCAGTCATTGACCATTATTAAGAAATAAAGAGCTGAAAAGGAGGGATAGGGAATTTTTCGACTGTCGTGTATGCGATGATATTATAATTTGTAAATGGCATGATAATAGCATGGTGACAGGTTGCTCAAATGCGGTTGGTATAACCCCGTTGCACAAAACAGATCGGTATTCTCAAAAAGAGAAAAAGAATATAACCGTTTCTCAGCCACATTTGATACACCAGTACAATCACAACACCAAAACGCCTGGCTTCTGCTCAGATACAATGACGGTGGCATGGATATGTTAACATTCAGACGCACTTATAGAGTCTAATAGGTTGAGAAGTAAACCAGGGCCGAGTAGACCATCATCACTTACTATTGATGCCAGGTTTGATAATATAGGTCACTATGCAATCAATCAGCCAGAAATTAAAAGGACTAGGTGTGGGTTATGTCATCGATTGTGTCCTGCAAGATGCATCAAGTGCGATGTTGGTTAACATGTCAACTGTTTTCTAGCTTATCATACTAAAAAATAACATATAACATAACATATAATTATGTATAAGTTTAACAATAAATAACTTCTTTGCTAACTTTGGTATTATTGCATATGTATATGTATATGAGCCTACTGTATCACATACGATACGACCTTTTCTACCTAACCTGTAGAAATGTAATTTTTTTAAATTTTTTTTTACGTTCTGTGATACCCTAGGACTAATAAAAATAGACAAAAAACACTTCAATTAAAAAAAATAGTTTCAGGTCTAAATGGGTTAAGAGAAGCAATTTGATTTATTATTATTATTTGATTTTATTGATGATTTATTGGTTTATTATGCGGTTTATTTATTATTTGGCTTTTCTGTGTTATTGGCAATTGTTGCAATTTTTTTATTATATTTAATTTATGATCAGTTTATGAAGGATAGTAATACCACGTCTGGCTCAGATGTGGCCAGAATGGGTACTTCTTAGACCTGGAGTTAGGACTGTGACAATAGAGGGATCTGGCGAGAGAATGGCCGTGAATTGCGAACGGCTTCATTTCGAATTGTATCGTGGTAATTTTTAGCTACTTTTTGAAGCGGAATGTTAAAATTTTACAACGGATTTCTATCCCCTACCCTTATGGGGAGCCCTTATGTAAGAACGATAAGAACGACCTTTGCTTTTTGTAAGTATGTCTAGGTGCGTCACACTATCGAATTGGACATACATATGGTGCTCGTTGAACCTTAATTTTGTTTAGTATTTTATTTATTTTGAAAATTTACGAAAAATGTCGATTTTTCAACTTTTGTTACAACTGTGTTATATTTTATGTTCTTTTGTATGCACTAATTTGGCGTTTAGTAGCCCGCCACCGCTTTAGGATCTGCTCAGAATTGTTTTTTTTTTTTTGCATTATTGGCGAAAAATTGTATGTGCTTTTAATATAGGAGAAAGTTTCCCTATATCTCGAAATTTCCCAAAGTGCGCACTTTTTTGTTATCAACACGCATTTTTAATCATTAATTACAGAATTTTGCCATTCTGTAATCATATGTTTTATTGCCTAGTAAGTAGTTTTTTACAATTGCATGATTGCATTTGTTATTGTTATTGCTTTGTTTGTTGTTGTTCATTTACTTTTTTGTACTACCATGATTGTATTTGTTATTGTTATTGCTTTGTTTGTTGTTGTTCATTTACTTTTTTGTACTACCATAATGATTTAGTTTACTATGTACCTACCTATATACATATGTATATACTTATGTACTGACTAAGCAATGTGTTACTGCAATTTCATTAATAAACACGTGCTAAATATTTTTGTGAAATGATGGAAAATATAACTGTGGTGAAGTCTAATAAAGGAAAATACATGTTAAACGTCGACGGCTACTTCTTCTATTTGGAACGAAAAAATAAGAAAACATTTAACTGGACTTGTTCTGAACGAATTAAAAACAAATGTACCGTGCGTATTGTCACACAATTTGATGGCTGTGAAGATGTTATACGAAAAAAAGAAATGAACATTCTCATGATCCATGTGCGCATAAAAAATCGGTACCAGAAACAAATAATCTGGTTAAAAATATGGCTCGCTCGAGTTTTCTGTAGCTTAGCCAAATAATTCAGCGTTGGGTATCCTTGACAGAAAAACATATTGGAGATTGTCTGCCATCAAGAAATGCCCTTAAGTTAAAATTAGAAAACGGAACAGTTTGAAATGTTTTAAAGACCCAACTTGTGTTGAAGAAATAGACATTTCTTTATCACCTTATGTTTTGGAAGGTCAACTATTTATTTTAAGTGAGAAAGTTATTGATGGCGAATGCATTCTTATATTTCGGACAAAATCTTCGCTGCAGTTGTTAAATGAGAGTGACTGCTGGATTATGGACGGTACATTTGACGTCGTTCCAACGATGATGAGGCAGCTATTTTCCATACACGGAAGAGTAGAAGGGCAAATTGTTCCGCTGGTATTCTGGCTTATGACCAAAAAATCGAAGTCAATGTATGTACATATATGCATTTCTTTTTTTGTTGAGTTGGAGAACGTCGCATTGAACTATGGTAACCAACTGAATCCGACGCGTATAATTAGTAATTTCGAAATGGCTATTATTTCTGCAGCAAGGGAGTGTTTCCCATTTGCACGGCAGAGTGGTTGCCTCTTCCACTTCGGGAAAAAAGTTTTTAAACCTCTCGCAAGATACATACATACATATAAGTTTATGCCCTCTTTTACATATGTATGTAGTTCGCATCAAGTTTGTTTTCTTTGTTCTGATGTAAACGTTCGTGTTTTGTAAAAGCTTTTATTTAAATTTTTGTTACTTGGGGTCTATTTAAGCTTCCATTTTGGTCGTGTTTAATGTTCTTTGAGTTACCAATTGATATGCAGTTTTTTTACCTATCTGGGGCAGTACCCGCAATTCTTTCATAGAGCCAGAATTTAATAAATTTAGTACTGCCACTCGTCAATTCTCAAAATATTTGATTTCTTTTTCGTTGATGTGCGAACTTGACTTTTGGGGGTCAGTGGTAAAGTAACTCTCAATTATATTGTTGTTTAAGAAAGATTTACGATGACTAGCATTGTTATGTGCTTTAGAAACTTGTTTGGTTCCTCCATTTCCATTCTTCTCTTTCCGTTTTTCAATGTGAAACATATTTTTTTCGTGGCATTGAGCTTAGCGTTGTCATAGACGAATCGTTTGCTCTCTGCAATTCAGTTTGTTCCCCAATTTTCGAAATGCGACTAGAACGTCGTAATGCTTCATTAGTACAACCTTGTCCTTTTAAATTATTAAATGAACTGTGTAATACCACATCCCCCCTTACTTCAAGAATCAGCCAGATCGTCTTATTGCAGTTTTATAACGTTTAGCTCCTTAATCGATTTCCATTACTTTCACAGACATCTGCTTTATCTTAAAAAACTTTGCAGAACTATTTAATTCTTTATTAGGTGCAGATGGGACTACTTGTAGCAAACAGTTGACAATTAGGATCATTCCGACTCCGATCTATTTGCATCGTCCGAAATTTTAATATTTGATTTGACATTTTCTTTTAATAATAGTCTTTAATTCATTACGCAGTGCAAGTGGAAGTGGTGCTGCACTAACTGAATCACCGGTACTCTGCCATGGAGTGGCCATGATTTCAGATCGGTGTTGAATATTATCCTTATTTAAGTATATCTGTTAAAGTTTCCATTAATTGTGACATTTTTCTATCCATCACGTTTTCTTTTTTTATCATACACGCTCGACGGGACTGTAGCTCATGATTTCCATCATTTTCTACCACTGTTGAAGATGACACATTCAAATTCATAATCGAAGCTCGAGAATCGAGGGATTTATCCATTATAATGGTTGATTCTCGATTGGTTCCGTTTGTCGGAATTAGCGTATCTTTTCAGCTTGCTCGAAGTATAAAATGTGTTACTATGATAAATAGGCTTTAAAACCTTTATTCCCATGTTAATGGTATTTTTATTATTGCCCAACTTAGCGGGAATCACACACTTAAGTCACTTACCCTCGCGTTATATTATATCTACGTACATCAGTGAAAATGCGGTGGATCTATTGAAAAAAATAGTAATTATAATAGTTTTAGCAGTTTTGGCTTACATTTTGTTGCTATTATTGTTCCTAGACATCGATGTATGATCCCCACTCAATTTCTAGTATTATTTCTGGATATTTTGACCTACTAAGTCCATGGTCTAGCTTTTTGGCCTTATTTTGATGTAATTCGATGTTTTCGAATACGGTTTTCCAAAAAGTCCTACATATTTGGAATAGTATTAAAC
The DNA here is from genome assembly GCA_027475135.1 of Bactrocera correcta. Classification (NCBI taxonomy): domain Eukaryota; kingdom Metazoa; phylum Arthropoda; class Insecta; order Diptera; family Tephritidae; genus Bactrocera; species Bactrocera correcta. Next base: position 51,602,654 of record CM050326.1, read on the forward strand.
AAAAAAATAAGTAAATAAATAAAAAAAAAGTAAAAGAAAAACTATCTTTCTTCTTTTTTTTATTTTCCACATAAAAAATTTAAACAGTTCAAGGGCTCCGACGGCATTTTGCAAATGATAAAATTAATTTTTCAAGAGCTCAAAACATGCGCTGCATCAGAACGAACCTACCTAACCGACGACTTTTCGCAAATTATTATGTTAATGACAACAAATGCCCACATGCAGATTTGGCAATGGCAATAGCAATAGATTTGCGCTTGCAGAGATTTGAATACATAAGGACGAGAAGACTTTGCCAAGACGAACTGGAACACTATTTCGGGCAGATTAGGAAAGAGGGGGATTGAACGCAAGAACAACTCCGTCTATGTTTTCTGACTTTTCCGACCATCTTGGGGCATTACACACGTCAAATTTGTGACACGAGACAATTTCGACTTTCTACAGGGTAGAGATTTAGAGTTACTTTCTTTCAATATCCTTGAAATGGAGTCTATGAAATGACCCTTTGGCTCAGGATAGTTCTTGGCAAACATTTCAATGTAGATAGTCCCTGTAATGTTAGAAATTGTATCGAAATCAATGTAATGCAGCAGAATTTATTTGCATATTTTTATGGCTCTATGTATTATGAATATTTTAAAGTGCATAATTGTTCCCAGCCTTTTTTACTTTTTAAAAAAGATCAGATACTCGAAATGCATTCACTTTTACTAAAGAAAAAGTATGATTTTCGAAAAAATTATATAGGGCGAAACATGACACACTATGGCGTTTAAATCATCAATTAGTAAAAATATGTCATTAACAAATAATTCACCATTTCATTAAGCAACAATAGGGGTATTCGGTTGCTCTTGCAAGATTGCAGATTGCAAAAATACTATACTGAAATATACAAGGGCACGAGAGCACCCATTGCAGAATCTAGTGATATGCACATATGTATATGAATGGCTGATTCGGTTAATTTATTGTGAATGACTATTATGCAAAACTTTTGTAAATGTCTATTGTAAATGACTATTTTAAAGAATATTGTGAATAAATAATGAAACAAAACAAATTTCGAGTTAACGAATCTATTTTTTAAAAATGCCACAAATTTATGAGAAACAAAAACTTGTTAACTTTATAATTGAAGAAGCTACTTCTAATATTATACTACATCTGGATTGCAATTGTTTATTTCACTTTTTTGAACCTTAAAAAATCAAAAATTTTAACTTTTTAGACGACGATAGCTATTGGAAAACTATGGATGAATTGGATGAAAGTTTTACAGTTATCTTATTGAACTACTGCGGAAATTATCAAAATGTGCCTAAGTGTTTGGAATGGAGGATTAATGTTCTTGACTTTTTGGACAAAGGCCGTTACCAACAAATGCTCTGAGTGGCAAGAGATCAACTTACGTTGCCATTGTCCTTGATGAAAGACAGTGCACAGCTTAACAACGCTCAATCCATTAGGCAATTTTCAATAGAACTACAGTTATCTATAACCTTCTATCGTTTGGGTTCATCGGGTGAAAGTGCGGCGATTTGGAAAGTAGCTACACTGTTTGGTGTAGGAGATGGTGACACGCTTTACAAGATTACAAAGAGAGTATTTTCGTAAATTTCGAAGTTAAAATCTAGATATATCATTTGGCCTGAGCCAATGAAAGACAAGATATCGTTAAAACAACATACAATGAGATGCCGTATTGCATAGGGTATATTGATGGTACTGAATGAAACTTGCAGAAGCACCAGTTGTTAACCATTCGGCTTATTTTTCAAAAAGCCGAAACTATTCCATAAAGGCACAAGTTGTATGCGATTAACAGTTAAGGATTCGGCATGTAGTAGCGGAACACTTTGGTAGTGTGCTTGATGCTCGCATGTTTTGTACTAGTGCTCTCTCCACTCAGGAAGGCTCACTTTTTTCTTCTTTTCAATGGCTAGCAGGAGATTCTGCTTATCCATTGCTGACCACTCTTATCACGCCATTTCGAACAAATTCACAAATGGACTATTCAAAGCGTAAAGCTTTCAACTTGCGTCAAAGCAAATATCGCGTGGGGATTGAACATTGCTTTGGGATTCTAAAAGAACGCTTTGGCAGTCTTAAGGAATTAAGAATACGTATTCAGGACGAACAAAGTCATATTCTAAGTTCCAACTGGTTTATTGTTTGCTGTATATTGCTTAACATTTTCCGAGCTACTTCTAACGATATTGAATACGTAGACAATATATGTAGTTGTCCACAATGTCGAAGAATCAGATGAATTTCCCTCACATAAAAATGGCCGGCGAATAACTGAGGCAGAAGCCAAGCGCAAATCTTTGTACACAATAAAATAGTTTTGGTGATCAAATAAAAAACCCGTTTAATTAGTAAATATAAATTATGTATGTATGTTATACACAGTGGTATTAGGTATACCAACTTTTTGATATAACTATTTATATAATAGGTTCATACTTATGAAACCTAAAAAAATAATCTAGCAAAGCCACCAATAATCATAAATTAAATACAAATGTAATTTAGTGTATTTAGTTGTTTTTATTTTCATATTTTTTTCAATTTCGTTCATAGTCACTCTTTCTTTCATTTCTAATTCTAACATCTTGCATTTTTCATCACTTTAAATTTTTTTCAATTCTATGTCTAATTTTTTTTTGACTCAATATCTAACTTTCTTTCCCGAATTTTTTTTCCTCCTCGAATTTATATTTATCAAATTCCAGTTTCTTGCCTAGTATTTACTACCTCAATATATACAGCATTGCGTTGCTACCACAGTATATACAGTAGATAACCTTTTCGTTGTAGCTTTCTGAGGGGTGAATAGCGGCCATCTTGGATTTTCAGAGGAATAAACGCAGTGCTGTATATTTATATTGAGGTAGTAAATACTTATCAAATTTATTCTATTAAATACATAACGAAAACTATAAATATTGTTGCTTAATATAAAAGGAAACTATTTATTAATGGCATACTTGTATTAACTAGTATTTCATTTAAACGCCATAGTATGTCATGTTTCGCCCATAGAAATATCATTTACTGATAGTCAGATATTCTTAATGTAGTGAGTTCTTTTAACAAAATGCAGCCTTGTTTTTAGATTTCTCGGCGGTGAGTTTTCTCCTGAATATATTTGTTTACAATTGACAGACGGAAAACATAAAACAGTTTGTATTCGTAATTTTTGAAATATTATTACCAATAATTTTAATTTGAAAAGAAGAAGAAAGAAGATATTGAGGCATTTGAAGTTGGATTTTTTATACATGGTTCTCGTTCTCATCCGTATACTACTTACTATAAAACTGGTAGAAAGGGTACAATATTTATTTCTTTATAGTAAGTATGTACATATGTGAAATTGCATATAAATGTACTATATATATGTACATACATATATTGTACATATAATTATTTTCAGATTATTAAATTTATTGGTATATGTATTCCTCATATACTCTTTATTCCAATGAAATGAAACGAGTTTTATTAACATTATAAATATTTTTGATAATTTATTTTTAAATCTTTAAGTTTTGCATTTTCCACACCACCCCTGAGATTTGCAATAAGGCGCGTTACAGACTTTTTTTTAGGTGTTCTGTTCCTCGGTAGGCCCATTTTCACCTTTACAACTTAATATAAACATAATTAATAATTTGACAAAAACATTGCACAAAAGAATTTAATAATTAATAAAGATTTTTAAGCTCCCACAATAGATGCATCAAAAATCCTACAACTCTATTAAATATGTATATTAAAATACTGGAACTAACTTTTAGGAGGCGGAGGTAGTGATCTATGTGAAATGCACAAAAATTTGATGTGCCGAAAATAAGGGCTGGCTGCCTGCCTATTAAAAATTCTTAAAGAAAAATAAGTATGTTCTAATTCTTATAAAAAGGTATTTTAAAACGTCGGGTTGTGAATTTTTGCAGCAATAAAAAGGCTCTACGTCTCCCATCATACTATGTAATTTTTTTTGAAAATCCTACAAGTTGGCAACAAAAATCAATATTGTCATTCAATATTGCATTAAGTTTTTTTCAAAAAATCTATGAAGGGCTCAGGAGCTTTTACCAGATTTGACGAATCGTACACTTTTTCTTTTGTGAAAGTGAATGCGTTTTACGACATCTGATCTTTTTCAAAAAGTGCCAAGGCTGGGAACAATTATGTGATTTAAATTATTCATACTCGTAACACATATCAGGAATAAAGGGATGTTTAACTTATTTCAGTGTGAGAGCGCCTCAAAATAACCGTTTTTTTTTTATAACATTTCCATTGTAGCCAGATTAGAAAAAAAGCAATTTTTTAGACATTTTAAATAAAACACCCAATTCGCATTTTCCATACCACCTATGAGGTATGCAAAAGTGCGCGTTACCGAAGTTATTTTTGGGTGCTCGGTTCCGCATATATCACCAATTAAAAATATATTTACATAAAAAAATGAATAAAAAACAAAGCGATAACAATTCATTAGTGTATAACGAAACAAAAACAAAACGATAAAATTATACATACATATGTATAACGATTAAAAAAAAAACAATAACAATTCATATAAAAAATATGTATATAAAAACATCACAGTAATATGTATATACATATACAAATGCCTACATTAATATCCCAAATTCTAATTAAAAAAAAAACTGTTTTCTTATTTTAGAGCCTCTTTATCCTAACTGTTTACAAAATTTTTGCTTTTTATTTTCTATCGTAAGCTTAAGTTCGCTTATTGTAACCACTAAAAAATAAAAAAAAAATTGAAACCTATAGGTGTGAAACACACAAAATTTTATTTTTAAAATTAGGGTCACAAAGGTCTTTATTTAAAAATTTAGTTAAAAAATATATTCTAATTCTAATAAAAAGGGTTAAAACTATTTTTTGGTCACAATTATCACAACACAAAAAAGCCTAATATATTTCATTTTATTAAAAAGAATATGTACTAATCCTATTTTATAACAATTACTGTCGAATTCTTCCAAAAATTTTGTTTCCAAATTTTTACAAATGCAATAAAATCCTCACGCGGCTTGACTAAGTTGCATTTGTCTATTTGATTTTGATGCATGAAGATGAATTCGTCCGAAGGAATTTCATCTCCTAAATATGGCTAAGGCAGGGAACATGTGTGCAGTTTCAAAATTTTTAAATAGAAATAGCCGCAAAAGTAGCTAAAAGCATTTTCTTTCAAAAAATTACTTTCTAAACTACTATCTAATGCGATTGATCTAACGAAAGAGTGTTCAGGCCGTGGGAAACCTTGAAAATCCTGCCAAGAAAGGTCCTTCAATATTGAATTATTACACACATTAAGTAGAATATTATTACTATGTTTCGAAATTACTGTAGCATCAGGTTCTAAAGGCAGCTCACAGTTTCCCTTTATTACGACGTTTACGTAACGTAAGCCCCACGATTTCCTAAACAAACTAGAGAACATATTATAGGTCGTTATTCTAGTATCTCTTCTGCTTCGAATCTGCCCAAAAAATGTTCTAAACTGTCCTGACATAGTCGTCTCGTCTTCAAGTACGGAAAACCTGAGTGTGACAAAAATCGCCACAATCTTCTTAAACTGTTAATATCTAACACCCACCTCTTTATAAAACTAAAATTATTGGTTGTGTTGCTTTCTAAATCGTCTACGACCCGAATAATTTTTAAAACTTTTTCTGCCTCATTTAAAAACTCTAATTGTTCAGGGGAACCTACAACACTTTTTTAGTGGGCACAACAGCCTCAACGAAACTGCTATTTAAAATATCAAATAATTTATTAAAAAACGAAACGAATTCCGCGGTATTAATAAAGCTCCTTCTATTCGAGCTTAAGGCTCCCGAGCTATGTATATAGGGAAAACGTACCAGAAGCGACCGTATTACTTAATACTTGAAACGAGAATTTAACCTTCATTTTTTGGAAGGTATTTGGATAAATATGAGCATCGGTTAATTTATGCGCACACCGATAACTCGACTTAGAGTCGGTATTATAAAAATGAACAATATCCGACCAAATTACCAGACTATTTTTAAAGAAACCCGTATTTTTTAAATGTTTTAAACAGTTACGACTACTTTTTATCAAATGGGGGCAATCGTAAAAAAAATACACTTCCCTGCCATTAACATTAAAAAAAAGGCCGTGACGATGAAACATCTAAGAAATTAGCGAAATTCTGAAAATTGGTGCCCTGGTCCCAAACAAAATGGCAAGGAATTAGTCCTGCATTTTTCAGTTGGGTAATGGCTTCAAGAATGTATGTATTTCTTGAAGACATCCCCCTTGCAGGAACCTTTTACGAAAAAATAAGCCAATGGATGGGACGAAGGTTATCCACCTATACCTTGCACCATTATAGTCATTGCAGTAGTTGCTAATCTAGAAAAGCGATTTTCATCGCCATAATCCTCAATACCTATCATCCTATCGAATTTCCTATCATACTGTGTACATTTCAGTGACATTTCATCACATGAAACCGACACGAACGTTTGTTCGAAAGTGAGTCCCCTACTCCTAATCTCTAACGATTTTATGCTACTTTGAGTGCAACCTGGGAAACGGGGCCAGTCTGTAACAAAGTTTTTCAAAGTACTTTCGGACGGATAATTTAATTGGTGATTTAAGTGCCGATAAGCAACTGGCGATAGAAAAAAAACACCCAAAGCTATCGTTTTCAAAAAATTGTTATATCGCCGACCATGGGTACGGCGATTACTATTATGCAAGCACCTAGCTGAGGGGGAACTTTACTACAAACTAAAGAAAGAGGGTCTGACTGCTCTTTTTCTTCTAACTTTATTTTCAAAACCCTATTCTCTTCCCTCAATTTCTTCTTCCTTTCTGTATCTGCTGTACGACCGCTACCTGTTTGCGCGGCCTCATCAGAATTAAGAGATATATGCTCCTCAAAAAATGGAAGAGGCTCTAAAATTCCATCTTCTATCTCACTTTCAATAATTGGAAAAAGGTATCTCGACGCATTGCGTGCATTTGAGACAGCTTCTTCAACTTGGGGAACAAAATCTTCGAAGCCCAATAAAATTGTATTTTTACATCAGAATTTGTGACGTCAAATGTAGGCCCAACTTTTAAATTGATATCGGGAACGCAATCGCTTTTCAAGGCGCATTTTTGCCAAAAAAAATGCCGCTCACCAGCAAAAATATGGTATGAGCAAAAATACGGTTGAGCCAACATTTACGTCTATTAAAAGAAACAAAATAAAATACAAAAAGGTAAAAATTTAATTATAAAATACATATGTATAATAATAATAATAATAATAATAATAATAGTGCAAAAAGTGTATATTTAATGAACATTTAAAGTACGACTTTATTAAAACTATCATAAATATCCAATTATAAATCGTTACTTTTAAATAATTTATTTAATTAATTAACGATAATGGCAATAAATTGACAGTTACGCTCTGAACAAGTAGAGCGCGACAGACTGCAAGCGACATTTGTTAAATATTAAAATACACACGTTCTTAAGGACACAGTGATTGAGACAGTTGCACGACTACATAACTGTGTCCATAAGAACGTGTGTATTTTAATATTTGACAGATGTCGTTTTCAGTCTGTCGCGATCTACAGGTTCAGCATATCACATTTAAAAATACACGGAAATTCAATTTTATTATCCAAAATTACTATTTCCATTGCACAATCGAAGCACTGATTTCATCGAAATTTTTCACACACAAGTCACAAACACTTTTTGCACTATTTAACGTTGGTTACTCACCGTTCGAGGTCTGTTCCACTGTTTGGAAAACTAAATGTTATTCCTCCCTCGTTGCGGCCAACAACACATTTCCTCCAACTGCTGGTTGTTTTCGGCATTAACTTTATTTAATAAAAGTTAAATATACTCACATCTTTCAACTTACGTGCTGTTTCGCCTTCGGTATTCTTCGAACAAATGGCCATTATAAGTGGAAACAAAAAAATGAAAAATGTCTCCATTCGAATATTAATTTGGCGGGATTTTAATCTGGCCGTCCCTCATTTCCAATTACTAAACGTCAAAACCCCCCAATCCAGTCAATTGTCAAAGTTTAGGTGGTTTTGACGTTTAGCAATTGTTCTCTCACTTCCAGTGAGAGAGGAGTTGAACATCTCATTATCTCTTATATAATACTTAAAATTACAAAAATAAACGTATATACAAATGCTAATATTTAAGCCCCAAATTTGTAATTAAAAACTTTCTAATCTTTATCGTTCTAATTTTAGAGCCTAAAACATCTTATTTTAGTATAAAATATTTATATTCATTGCAACCACTAAAAAGGAAGATAAAAACTAGAAATGTAAAACACACAGAATTTTATTCTTAAAATTGGGTAGAGATAAATCTTTATTTAAAAATTTTGTCACAAAATAAATTCTAATAAATAGAGCAATAACTACCTTTGGGGCACTGTCTTCACAACACAAGAAGGGCCTAAGAATTTTCCTAATCCTATGTATTTTATGACAATTTCTGTCAAAGAGAAAGCATACCTGAAGCGACCGTATTACTTAAAACTTGAGACGCGAATTTAACCTTCAGTTTTTGAAAGGTATTGGGGTAAATATGAGCATCGGTTAATTTATGCGCACACCGATAACTCGACTCGACCAACATACGCGACTATTTTTAAAATCAACTTTATTTTTCATATTTTGTAAGCAGTTTCGACTACATTTCAATAAATGGGGGCTATCGTAAAAAAATACACTTCCTTGCCATTAACGTTAAAAAAAGGCCGTGACATTGAAGTACCTAACTAGTTAGCTAAATTTTGAAAATTGGCAAGGAACTAGCCCTATATTTTTCAGTTGGTTAATGGCTTCAAGAATATACATATTTCTTGAGGACATCCCCCTTACATGAACCTCTAATAAAAACATAAGCTAACGGGTGGGACCAACCTATACCTTGCACCATTATGGTCATTGCAGTTGTGGCTATTCTAGATGTGCGATTTTCATCGCCATAATCTTCAAGACCTATCACCCTATCGAATTTCCTATCATGCTGCAAATGACATTTAAGTGACATCTCATCACAAGAAACTTCATTACACAATCGAAACACTGATTTCATCGAAATTTTTCACACACAAGTCACAAACACTTTTTGCACTATTTAACGTTGGTTACTCACCGTTCGAGATCCGTTCCACTGTTTGGAAAGTTGAATATTCTGCCTCCCTCGTTGCAGTCAGCAACACATTTTTTCCAACTGCTGGTTGTTTTCGGCATTTTGTCTGTAAAATAAAATACAAAAGTATTAAATAAATGCAAATTTATTTAATAAAAATTAAAATATACTCACATCTTTCAACTTACGAGCTGTTTCGCCTTCGGTATTCTTCGAACTAATGGCCATTACAAATGGAAACAACAAAATTAAAAATGTCTCCATTGGAGTAATAATTTGGCGGGATTTTAATCTGATCGTCCCTCTTTTCCAATTGCTAAACGTCAAAACCTACTGAACTCGATTAGCTGTCAAAGTTCAGTAGGTTTTGACGTTTAGCAATTGCTCTCTCGCAATCGCTTTTAATTACATCGATTTCGATACAATTCCTAACATTATAGGGGCTATCTTAGAACGGTCTTGGTAAACCTTGAAATGTTTGCCAAGAACTATCCTGAACCAAAATGTCATTACATACCCTCTCAAGGGTATTGAAAGAAAATAGCTCCAAATCTCTCCCTTGAGAGATTCACAATTGCCACGTTTCACAAATTTGATATGTCTAAGGCCCCAAGATTGGCGGAAAAGGTCAGAAAACATAGACGGAGTTGTTCTTGTGTTCAAAAGCAAAATTAGCAAAATTGGACTAATTGACAGGTATGAAGACCTATTCCCTGGAGTTTCTCAATCACTTCAAAAACATACTTCCGAACCACATCCCCTTTACAAGAATTACGGACGAAAAAGTATGCAACTGGTTGAGACCAGGAATTGCCTCCAGTGCCTTGAGCCATTACTGTAAAAACACTGTTGGATATCCTGGACATGCGATTTTCGTCCCCATAGTCCTACAATCCTACTATAAAATCTCTATACCTATCATATTTCAAATGAGTTTTCAATGACATTTCATCACAACACAATGAAATGTCTTTCCCCTTATTACTAAAGCCTCGGCTACGCAACTCCAGGGACTTAATGCTGCAAAATGGGCATCCAGGATTTTTTGGCCAACCTTTCATAAATTTTGAAAGAGTGGTTGTAGAAGGCCAATGAAAAAGTTGTCGCAAATATCTATAGGCCAAAGGAGATGTGAATTTTACTCTAAGGGCTATAGTCTTCAAATTTTTACTATAACTGCGACCTGAAGGGCTGCGAAGAGTATTTTTTAAACTATTTCTGACACATATTGCGGGATGTGGTGGTAATTTGCCACAAATCACATCAATTCGGGGATGAATATGGTTTTGGTTAATTAAATTATCTCTTTGGGCTTTTAGCTCTAATATCTCCTGTCCTTTTCCTTTAAGTACGTAATTTGAATCATCGCATTGTCAAGGGGTTCTTGGCAATTTTGATGACTGGAGGATCCATCGCAGAAATATGATTTGGTTTGGGTCCCCTGACATCGAACACCAAAAGGAATCACTTCTGCCCTAGCTTTTTTTGTTTCTCTAAAAGTATCAAACCCCGTCATTTGCGTCCGTCTGCTCGACTAAGCTAACTATTTCAAACACGAAATTATTTTTTGTAATTACATTCACTGTGGGTGCATAAAATTATAATTGGGGACTGCCCCTTTACTTAGCCTTAATTTGTTCCTCATCCGGAACGAGAAATGGCGCTGGCAGGCGAATACCTCCTTTTTTGAGGTGTTTAGCGGCCTTTACACGGTCAAATATGTGTGACAACATGTGTGACATCACACCAAGTGGTACCTTGTAAAGGGGAAAAAAACATGCTTGTCACGCATTAATTTTGATTTTTCTGGTGGAGTGTCACACAAGTGTGATCGTTTGAAGGGCTGCATGATGCACGCAGTGTATTTTTTCAGTCGGAAAAAAGACAGTGTGCAGGAACGATGTCGCGCATGAACGAGCATTTTTGGAAAGAGTTCTTTGAACTCTACCGAAGTTTTCCAGAACTGTGGCAAATAAAAAGCGAGTGCTACAAAAACAAAAAGATTGTAGATTATGAAATGCTTCTATCAAAATTAAAAGAAATTGATGTTAACGCTAGCTTGGACAATTTAAAATGTAAAATTAATTCATTTCATTTCATTCATTTGTAATGCTTTGGGCAAGATATTTCCAGTCATTTTAACAAATTTGTGTGCGAGCGTGTTGGTCTTTTCTTACGCCAATCTTGCACCCAAATTCGTTTTTTCTTGCCACTTTTTGCAATTTCTTCCTCTTCCTCATTTCTAAAATTTCTTCAATCAGAAGAGCTGCCACTAATGCGGGTGCCATCTTTACTCGTTAAAAGCTGAACGAAAATGAAGTTCACATACATGCATGACCGTGTGAACGAAAATGTCAATCTTGTACATCAAGCCATGTTCGCGAGCATGTGATCGTGTAAAGGCCTCTTTTGTTACCCCCAAAAGTTCCATCCATTTCCCACACCTATGAAATTTTTAATAAATTTAACGAAGAATTTGCATGCAAAATGGTTTGTTGAAAGCAAACAAATCTTTGTTAATTTTTTTAAATTATAAGTTATGGGAAAAAATAAAAATTAAAATGGTGCAAAAAAAATTAAAACGCATGAAAAGCATTACATAAATGAACGCATGAAGTGAACCAACCTTTAGAGACATCATTTAAAACGTCGCCGAAATTTTTAATAAACTTTTTGTAAGTTTATTTTCATACAAAAAAAACTTATATTTTAAAAACTATCATATTATCTATGACTAATTTTTAAAGTTTAACAAAATTAGTTACCTTAAGTAATTAATACTATTTATGGTACTGATAATTTAAAAGTAGCACGTAGTCATATTTTGTCTAACTACGCTCTTATAAGTTAATATAATATTTACTTAATGAATTATATTTATAATTAAACACTTTCGTAACAAAAATTTTTTAAGCCATTTGTTCTTTAACCTAATTAAAACTAATAAAGTTTTCAATATACATATGTACTTAAAAAAAGTTCTTAACTAAAACTGTATTCCATAGGCCACCCCGAAAAAAACAACCACTTCACTTGGGTAGTTGTATTGGTGGAAGGGCTGCCTGTAGATAATACACATGTGCAAAAAAATGTAAAAGAAATTTTAAATTTTTATAATGCACACTTTTATGTATGCACAGGAACTAATATGCATATTAAGGGGTTGTGCCGGTGTGACACTTTCAAAAATGGTTATTTTTTTTTTCATTTTGCTTTTTTGATAGTTTAAACGACGTTTTCAAAATTGCTGACATCATAACTCAACGAGATATTGACCAATCGACTTCAAATGGAAACTGAGAATTCTATAGTATATTATTTACTATACAATGATATACGATCTTTTTGATTGGTTGAAAATTGTCAATTTTCCATTAAAAAAAACGAAAATTTTTTATCTGAAAAAAAAATCACTTTTTTTATAATTACGCCACTTTGTTAAATTTTGATACAAAAATTATATGTCATTGTACAGGCAATACCTTCAACTTTAATAACCTTTTAGAATTTTGTTGTATCAGCTACTCATTCGACCGAAACCATGTCAGAAGTTGGGGAACTTTTTTTGGCACCTCCGAAGACAGCACATAACTTCGTTATTTTTCAATATTTTTGTAAAAAGAAAAACTTAAAATATAGCCGAAAATATATCGCACCCTAAATACAAAAGGGTCACAACTCAAAATACTAAGATTTTCAGGAGAGACGAAAAACGTTTTATGTAAAAATTATTGCAATATTTAAAGAAAATATTGTGCCATCATGAAAATATACAACATTGAAGAAGGTTCTGCTATATTTTTTTCAATTTTATATTATGTTTGCGAAAATAAAACAAAATTTTGATTCATGACTCTTTAACTAAAATTTTTTCGATTAACTAGCGATATTATCTTAAGTTGTGTCTTTTTAACTGATAAAATGTTTTAATTTTATAAGTTTCCTAACCGCCGACTGAATAGAAGAATAAGAATAATAAGAAAATCACAGGAGTGAGGAAATGTATGTTTTTATTTAAATATTTCTATTTTGAAATAAAGCTTTATTCATTTCAATAACACATATGCATCAAAGTAGCACAAAGTAGAAATCAAAATAGTTCACTTTATTGAAAAAGAAAATCTTCAAAAGTTTACGTTTTTAAATGCCATTAAAACTATGTAATAAATAAATATTTGTAATATGATTCATAAAAGCTTTTTGGAATATGATTTTTATCCACCAGTTCCTTTAGGTCCTTTTGCTTTATTTGTGGAAGCGATAGCCTTCCCGAATAAATGGCACATAAGCTAAAAATATTATTTATAAAAGAATGTTTAATGTTTTTAAAAGTAGCGAAATAAAGTAAATTGTGTTATGCTTCCCAATTCTTACTTGATGCAACTCCAAGGCTTTAAGTTGTTTCTTAAACACACTTCCTGAAAGTCGATATCTTTATAAGATGTTTTATAAAAAAATTAATGTGGGTTTTCTTTATTGACTTGGAGAACTTTAATATCACGCCATATAACTTTCTGATTGTCTTTATTTGTAGAAAAATTATGACCCCACTCTTCTTGAAGAGACTTTAAATCATAAAACGCTTCATATGACAATTCTCGAACTTTATATGGGGGGCCTGTCTTTTTTGCAGTTGCTATTAGACTTGTGTATTGGTCTGGCGTATAAATGGGATTACTACTTAAATGCCTTTTTACTTGCTTCTCAATAACGCTGTGCACATTGTCTCCTTCATTTTGAGAATGACCTTTAATAAGGTATTTATGCGTAATACTTTTCAGATTATACTTATGTACAGCATATGCATACATTGAAAGAATGTACTTATTTTTTTGCTGTCCACAGCAGTTATCGGAATAAAAAATTATATCTAAATCTTGAGCATTTTTTGCCTTTTGTACCAGATTTTCGATATACAAAAGCACACAGGTGCCGATCTCATTACTCCCACGTTTTCCTTGTACTTCAGTCCAAAAAAAACATTCTACATATTTGGCACTGAGGTCACTTACGGTAAAATTGTAACAGTTAATTTTACTTTTGTAGTAAAAACAAGAGGTAAAGCCTTTTGGCAATGGTAAAACAGCTTGTAAATCATACACAGCTACATTGCTTTTATTCTTATCTCTATCTTTTTCGGTTCTGCATAGCTCCTTTTCTTCGTGATGTGTGTTGTAAGCTTGCACCAAATCTCTTTTTCCATTTTCATCAGCATTTAGGAAAGAGTCGCAGACATCGCATTGATCTTTCTTTGGTTTGAAAAAAGCAATGTTGAATTCTGTGTTGAATATTCGATAAAACATAATTTTACTCCCAAACTCCAAATTTTCAGCTTCACGAGATTCGTTGTAGTCGTGGTATAGGTCTGCTATACTTTTACTGCTTTCAATGAACTCGCGAGAAGTTTTAGCACGCTTACTGTAATATGATTATCATGCTTTCCGAGAAGATCCAGCTCAATGAAACCACGTTCGTCCTTCTTTTTTATAACTGTTCATATAACTTTGTCATTTATGTCAAGGGTTGCTTTAAAAAAAGTCTTACACACTCTAATAGTCTTTGAGTTGAGCTCAAAGAAAAAAGCATTATTAAGTTTGCGAAGCCCATCTGTACAGGTGTATCTGTAGTTTGGTTTAATTTCTTTCATATGCCTGGCTATAAACTCTCTCTGTGTTTGCAAGTCACTGCAACCCCAATATTTTTTAAATATTTCAAGGCGCATCGATTCGGAAATTAATTCATTGCATCGAAGTCGGCATTTTGCTCCGCAGGGTGGCCTTATACACCTGGCATTTACTTCTTTTTTCGACTTGGAAAGTGATGTATAAGAGGCTCCAGAGTTTCTTATAGATTTTTGTTTCTGTTGTTTCTTATTTTGATATGTATATCTAGAAAGTGTTCTCTTCCTACTTAATCTTTTTATATCTTCTTCTTCTTCTTCTTCTGAGTGTTCTTCTGAGGTGGTGCTTTTTCCGGACACACAAAATTCACTCCCTGAGTCAATAAATGCATTAGTGCTACTATCATCATTGTGACAAGGCACACTACAATCTGTTTCCATTGTGTTTGAGTAATGTCCAAGGTTTGGGCAAGACATTTTCATCAAAGGGGTCACAACTAAAAATTAAATTTTGTATTGCAAATAATTTAAGATTTTACAAAAGGCATGCAAAATAAGTAAACAAACAAAATACTAATACCAATATCATTAACATTTAATTCTTTTTTCTACTTTAAAATAAAAAAAAAATTATAAAACTTACGACGCTCACGATTATTTCATCAAAGAAGGCACATAAATAAATAATACTGTTAACTGAACTCACTTTTCACAACTAAAGAGGCACAATGCAAAATAGTATACCACGAAATTTATCACTTTTTACAGTTATAGAGGCAGAACTCAAAATAAAACTCTTTATGTGTAATGAAAGTAATCAGCTAGGTTTGAGCACATTAACGCAACTAAAAATAATTCTCTTTAGTTGATCGTGCAAAAGCAACACACTTGACATAAAAATAGACATAACTGTATTTTTCCAGTTAAAGAAGACAGTTATGTGAACAAAATTTTTGCAGTAGTTAGAGATGTGTACTCTGAATTAATTTATGCAAAAAACTCAGTTTTGGAAAATTTTGAGTTGTGACCCTTTTGTATTTAGGGTGCGATATGTACCTTATTATGTCCAAAAAACTTCGAATTATTCGATTAAGTAATCTCTTTAAAAAAAATTACGAAATTTGCTTACTTTTTATGGTGACACTGGTATAGCCTCTTAAATATTTGATGAATGTACATATGGTTTTTTTAAAAACATTTATAATATAATCAGACCGAAAATTTAAAAGATTAGATTACATTTAAGCATTTCATAATCCAAAAGTGTTCGCACTGCCGTTAGAAAGATCAAAGAACAGCTGTTATTGTCATTCATGAAGTCAGATCGCTCAATATTTATCAGAAGAAAAGATTGTCATATAGTATTTTGAAATTAAAGCCGTCTTCTTTTTATATTTTCCATATAATAGAATTAATGGATGCATTTTTTCGTTTGTTAAGTCGATTTTCAGGTAAAATTAAATTCATTGCTTAAAAAAAATTGGTTTGTTTACATTTTTTTCCCTTTGTAGTATCTACATCAGCCGTGATAATGTAACAGATTTCCAGTGCTGCCAAGTAGATTGCGCAAAATCAGAGTCGCACGGAGTGATTTAGCATGGATCTGTTTCAAATCATTTCTATGAAATGATTTGGAACTGTCATTTTTGTATGGCGAAATCTTGATAAATTTTTAAGATTAGTGGGATAATCCATTCAACAGCCGACATCGTGTGATTAAGTGTCGGTCTGAACATTGTATTAAACAATTTTCTGTTTAACATACATATGTATATATAGAAAATGGTACAAATGGTTTTTGTATCTTACGTTATTTGATAAATAAAGATAAAAAAATAATATTCTTTTGTGTCGATTGCATTCTATAAATAAGTTTTTTGTATTTATTATGATGATTATACATACATATATACATATGTATATATTGTCAATCCTAATTAAATTTTAATTTACAAAATCCTTAAAATGAAATGCGGGATCGTTAAGGTCTTCCGCGTCATTTTCATTATCACTAGCTATATTTTCCACCAAAGCTTCTATAGTTTCGTAACGCAACCGTTTCGTTTGGGGAACAATATCCGTTAAACCTCGAACTCTACCGTCGGCACTTCCAATTCTTTCAATTCCATTCCTTCTTGAAGACTTCCTTCTAGAAACCCAGGATAAACTTGTTTTATGTCCAATATAAGTTGCATTATCTGCGAGCCAAGGTCATCTTTATATTGTTTTTCTTAAAAATTTTGGCGATAGTAGTATAAAGCCATATGTAATAATTTTGGGCTTCGGCGACTTTTAATTGAACTTTTGAGCGAACGATTTTGACATTCGAGGTCGTTAATGGTATTGCGTTTCCTTTCTCTACATACGCACCAATACTATGATTGGTGGTTAAGCATACAGTACCGTCTCCGAAAAGTTTGCCTAAGCCATGGTATTGCTTTCCACCATCAGTACAAATTCAGGATGTACCAGGTTGTACAAACTTTTTGATGAAAGGCCACAAATCTGCCTTGCTTTTTCCTTTTACGCGGAAAAAGCGACAGATTTTGTCTTCTTTGCACAAAAGTCCCAATACTGTCATAGTCATTTAGCCCGTAACGCGTCCTCTGTTTCGTTAAAAAAGTTTCATCCATTTGAACTGTTTTGCCCTCTCCCCGAGAAAAAACTCTGCGTTTGAACATTTGTATATATGTAAGTATAACCTCAGCAATTTCCCTTAGGTAATTGTAATGATCTACAACAGTGTTGCAACTCAATGTCGACTCCTCATTTTGCCTTCGCCAGTTCGTTAATTGAGCATGCACAGTTGTCATGTTCATTTTGCTCACAAAACAGCAAATTATTGCTAAAATTTCTTTCAAAGCCAAATGACACTGACACCCATCCAAAAATGTTGCTCGAGTAGGGCTTATGCACTACCTACAATGCTTCGCTCTTTTGATTTTTCGTTGGCTTTGAATCGCACCTCCAAATCCATCCTAATTTTGATTTTTTACTTTCCTCTTATCGCATCTTCTCTCCGCAATTGTCGCATAATGGACGAGTGGAATCCCTTGTTGGAACTGATCCCACTTCCTCAAAAAACTGCAAGGATTGCTCACTGGTTTGAACAAACTGTCCAAAGGATGAAAAAATAGAAAAATTCTCTAACTTTGAATTTAAATCCGTATGCGGCATTTTTAATTATTATTTTCACAAAAATTGGAAAAAGTCTCTAGAAAGCACAACTACTTAATTCACTTCGCTTCAGTCCAATTCAATATAAAAGAATAACCGTTAAGAAATTCCAACGATTAGAAAAATTTAACGGAATAATATAATCCATATACATATGTACATACATACATATGTAAATATATTAAACAATATTTCATTTTGATCATTTATAATATATCTTTAAAATCGCGGCGCCGAAAGAATCGTAATATTGCCTTATTCTTGACCTGGAGAATCTCCCCTATCCGACCATACCCACTTTATTCCCGAAATCCTGGGACGGTATACTAATGCTGACCCCCTATAAACCTACTTATATATTTTTTAATCAGGAGGACTTCTACTCACCAACGATGCCTTCAAATCGCGGCGCCAAAGAAATCGGAATTGCGCCCGGTTTTTAAATTTCGAGCTCTTTTTGTGAAGCTCATTAACTTTCAGAACATTTTGTCTACAGGTGAATGTGTTTTGTATTTAATTTTAAATTTTTAAATTAGTTTTGATAAATAACATGCCATTAACTTATTTGTAAATAAACAATTTCTGCACCGCAAAAAGAAACGCTATAAAATGTTGTCAAATATACACAACACTTGAAATTTTTGTGTGGTAAGCTTTGGTTGCAAGTGCATGTTTGATTCCAAGTCAATTTAGCTTTTGAAACTTAATATTTACCTCTCAAATAATTGCCATTATAGAGTGCAGCAAACGTTTGATTCTTGTTTAGAGCAGTAAATATTGTATCACGCAAGACCTCAAAATGCAACATACATAAGTACATATATGTATATATTCTCGTTTGTATCGTTTTATGTTTATTTCTGAATTTATTTTTTCCAAAATTTCGTCTATTTTTACTGAATACTCAATATCGTTGAAATACTATAATATTAGAATATCTTATAAAGCTCTTACGCTGCTCCAATTTCCTTTAATTAGCAAAGTTTTTTATTCACCGGTAACCCTCGAGCAAATTGTAAGAAAGTGGTGGAAGACCAATTTCAACCATTCTTTAAGAATAACAGAAATTACGACACAATGCAATAGATGCACGGAGCATTGTATAAACCTACAAGTAACCAATCCTTCATTTTTCACTAACACATACGCAAAAATCTACCACAAATTAGGCACTTGGTGCGGGTTGCCCCCAAATATTCTGCTACTAATTAGTCACTTGGTGCGGGTTGCTCCCAAATATTCTGCTACTAATTAGTCACTTGCTACGGGTTGCCCCCAAATAATCTAAGTACTACTAAAACGTTCAAATGCCTCAAATCTGCTATAGTGTGTTGCCGTGTTAGGTTTTAAAATTTATAACTTTAACAATATTTTTATAAAATATTCAAAGATTTTTCGATTATTTAAATTCCCAAATATTAAATTTAATCGGTTTTGTCTACAATATTAATTATTGTATCAATATATTATTAAATGTTTCCAATTTTATAAAAAAATATTTACATATATACATAATACTTGTTTAAAAACTTCGTATTTCGTGCAACCGTGTAATGTGCCAAATCATTTCAACGGACAATTTTTTAAGCTTAAGAAGCTCAGGAAAATTTAAATAGTTATTTTAAGTTTGTTTTTAGTAAAAATTAAATCATCATTCAAAGAGATAAGTATTCAGCGCATGTAAGTATAGTAACATTAATTAATTAAATTTGTTAATATTTGTTGTTTGATTTTGTATAGGATGCCTTGCAGAAAGTGTGTTGCTGGTTACAGTTTGGGGGTGCCGCTAAATCTCTTCCCATAAGAATGGTGTAATGGGGTTTCGTCCATAGCTGAGGTATGCTCAGCCGCTCCAGGGACCCTTAGCAAAAAATATTTACTTTTTGTAATAGATTTATCCACACTCCTTATGTGGACACCCAGACCCGCTTTTATTTATATGGCGATTCAGGTGGAATCGATTGGATTTAGTGTGCCAGGCGTTGGTTCTTGTCGAAGTCGGCACGATCACTTACCACTGCCTATTGCTGCTTGCTGCTGTGTGACCGTCCTGGCTGGCGAGCTGGAAGAAATGATCGCATTCGGTGTGAAGTGCTTGCTTATATAGAAGCATAGCGCGGCTTTGGTCAGCGTAGTGAGGTAAATTGTGTGCGTAGCTTTGGTCAATGCAGTGAGGTGAAGTTTGGTAAGTGTAGGATATTTCCAGTATGGTGGAAAGCACTGTGTTGAGGTGTGGTAAGGATAAATGGTGTACAGTGTTTGAGTGAATTATTGTAAGGTGGTAAAAGCCACGTTACAGTCCTCCCTTACTTCGGAAAGCGATACTTCGCTGGGTACAGGTGAAAGAAGTGGTTTCGACCTCCCACGATGGTTTGGCTGGAGGCTGGCTGGCTGTCTTGGTTGGCATGTGCCGTGGACGGGAAGCGGGTGTGGAGATCTTTATTTAACAGCAATTTCTTAACCTATGGAACAAGGTGTCTTGTGTCTTATGATTATGAGTACTTAAAACTAGTAACACAAATTTTAATTTTTGGCTTTGTGTATTTAGTCGTACAAATGTACAACGCATCTCCTTCTAACTTTTGCAGGACTAAGCGCCGGCCTCGGAAAAATAGTGTTTTCCTTAAGCGCCTGATGAAGTGCTGTCGTGTCATTATCAGCCCTTCCAGGAACCCTGGAATTTCGCTGGCTGGTGTTACCTCTTCATGCGATGTGATAGGCGGGACTGGTCGTGCGCTGATCTCGGCAATGGGAGGTTGTGTCGTCGTCAGGGGTGTTTGCGCCTTTGAGTGAGGCGGTGTCATCTCGACGTGGACCGTGGCAGTTGTTTGGGCAGACGCCCCATCGTCATTCGTGCATGCGTTTATCCCGGCAGACGCTGCTGTTGCTGGTGTCTCGTGCGCATTCCTTACGAGTTGCTTATTAATGCTGGCTTCGACCGTGACGGTACTCGTTGCAGTGCCTCGCTTGACGAGTCGGATTGAAGCTGCAGCCGCCACTTCGCTTCGATCTGCTGAGAGCGTCACCTGAGCATTTGTTTTGACTAGGGGGTGTGTCGAGGTTTGGGCGGCGCGCAGCCCTATCGTTACACAGGCTTCGCAAGTTGCTTCACATGCAGCTGGGACTCGTCGGGTGGTTGTATTTAATGCGAGTTCGTGCTGAGCGGCGTTTGTCGGAGCAATTCTTCCAGTTTTGTTGGTTTTATGACCGGCCGCAGTTGCTGGTTGCTGGCGCTCCTGGGGCTGCATGGATGCCCTCGGGCGAGTTCGGGCAGCTGACCCGGTGGCGTCTACGTTGATTGCGTGCAACTGATGCACCTCGGTTGCATTCGTGTGCACACGAGGTCGTGCTTCCGGTGGTGGACGAAAAGGCTGTGGCTTTGTAGGCTCATCTGGTGGCTGTGGTTGGCGCTTGGTATGGCGGCCCGATGAGTGTGGCATTCCGCTGTCTACGTGTTTCATTTCGTTTATCTGGAAAGAGATGAGCAAACGCACGCCTCTATTAGTGTTGGCAACGTCTATTGTTGCGTTACATTAGTAATAAGTGGCTCGGAGCTGGAGTCCGTAAGCTTGGTAGAGAGCGCGCCAGCAGCCACTCGAGTTTAGTATACGGTTGTCAACTGCTTTAGATCTTGCAGATGCACATGGATGGTACGCCCGCCTGGTGCGTTAGTATTCACGAGTTCGACTGCGTTAGTCGACTTGAACTTTCTGACGATATATTGGCCAGAATATTTCAAAACAAGCTTCTGTGCCAAGCTGTTTACTGCGGAAGAGAGCGGATGATCTCTTTTGAGTACTTTCTCGCCGATAAGTGGCTTCCATGGTCGTCGGCGCAAATCGTAGTATTTTTTCTGGCGTTTTACTGCAGTAGACAAGTTGCGAGAAATTTCTTGCCAAAGCTCGGTGAGTGTCAGCACGGCGGTGGCTTTTTCGTCAGGCACATTCCCTTCCTTACGGATTTGTTTCGGTGTAGCCGGTGTGTACCCGAAGTTTATCTCAGCTGATGATGTTTTTGTCGAGTCGTGTTGTGATGTATTTATTGCGAAAGCTCTTTCGGCTAGTTGGTGGTCCCAGGTTCGATGATCGGCCTTTGCTCGTTGTGCAATCATAGTTTTCACCATTGTTTGTGCGCTCGGTTGGGTTCTCTTGTGGAGCGTAAATGGCGGTGAAACAATGTTTGATTCCGTGGCTCTACAGGAAATGTGTAAGGGGCTTGCCGGTGAATTGCTTCCCGTTGTCGGTGAAGAATATATCAGGGCAACCAAACCGGTATATCACGCGAGTTTAGTTGTTCGAGCGGCGAAATAAAAATGTCAACGATGTTACTTCTGTGACATTATACATATTTTATTCTCTTTCTTTTTCAAATTTCTGCTTATATACATAACTACTAAAGTGATTACAATTTTCTTATCTATTTCTTTGTTTTAGTTGTTCGAGCGGAGGAATAAAAATGTCAACGATGTTACTTCTGGGACATTATACATACATAGAGTTTGTCAAGTAATTCTTTGCAAAATGGAATACGTCATTGAAATAAATTTTCATGTTTATTTTTCTTAAGAAAAAATGAATTTATTTCAGTTTTTTCTTTTAAATTATAATAAGAGTGATTATTAGCTACAATTATAAATAAAAAAAAAACTTATTTCCGCATAAAACATAACGAGAGAACAACAAAAACAAAAAGTATGCAAATATTAGGCTGTCAATTAATTCTTTGCAAAATGTAAACGTTGGTTAAACTTCTAACGAAAACTTATAAACTATAACATTTATGGTTCTAATATTTGGTGTGGCGTCCCTTGGCATCCAAGACCGCATTCAGGCGACGAGGCATGGAATGTATAAGACCATTTATGTCGTAATACTCCGGTATTTTCTTCCATTCCTCTTTAATTGCTTTTATTAAGGCGTTTTTATTTGTTGGTCCCCGTTTAGCCACCTTCTTCTTTAATAAAGACCACAAATTTTCGATAGGGTTTAGGTCAGGACTCTGGGCAGGAGTGTCGATCACTTTGCTGCAGTTATACAGCAGCCAGGTCCTGCAAAGTAGCGATTTGTGTTTGGGGTCGTTGTCCTGATAGAGTTTATTTGGATCTGAGGGCTAACGAACCCAAAATCCAAGACGCTTTTCGTTAATTCATTTTTTAAAATATCCAAATAAAATTCTTTGGTCATTACATCATTAAATATACGAAGCTCTCCAACGCCTTTGGATGAAATACATCCCCAAACCATTACGGAAAGTTTGCCAAACTTTACTGTTGGTACGATATTTTTTTGATTAAGGGCTGTTTTGGGCTTTCTCCACACTTTGCTGGGTCCGTCATGATAGTACAACATTATTTTAGTTTCATCACAAAAAATAACGTCGTTCCAGTACTCCGCCGGCTTGTTAGCATTGGCAATAGAAAAGTTTAACCGCCTATCGATGTTGATCGCAGAAAGCATAGGTTTCTTTCTAGCCACGTGTGATGAGTACTTGTGCATGTTGAGAACTTTTCTTATGGTCTCATGGCTAACTATTGCATTGCAGTCATTTTTTAGTTCCAATGCCAATTGCCTTAATGTAGTTTGCGGATTATAGCTAATCGTTTTCAAAATTTTTGAGTGATGACGTCTGGTAAGTTTTGTTGGTCTCCCTCCAGAATTGTTCAAATGCAGCCGATTTTCTTTTTCTGCCCGATTTATGATGTTATATACCGTCCTTAATTTAATATTAAACATATCAGCTAATTCTTTTGCCGATTTACCCTTATAATAGTTGTAATAAACCAACTGTATTACATTTTCACAGACTCGTTTACCAGGCATTGTTTTAATACCGTATTGCGAACACTTGTGCACTTGTTAAAACTAAAACCGTAATAAAACGAGACATAAGAACATATTCCAGACGCACGTGTTGATTTTCCTGGAATTTGATTTACCGTTGCTTTGTTTTGTGTCTCATTTTAGCTTCTGTTTGCATTTTGCAAAGAATTAATTGAAAGCCTAATATTTGCATACTTTTTGTTTTTGTTGTTCTCTCGTTATGTTTTATGCGGAAATAAGTTTTTTTTTTAATTATAATTGTAGCTAATAATCACTCTTATTATAATTTAAAAGAAAAACTTAAATAAATTCATTTTTTCTTAAGAAAAATAAACTTGAAAATTTATTTCAATGACGTTTTCCATTTTGCAAAGAATTACTTGACAAACTGTATGTATGTATTTTATTCTCTTTCTTTTTCAAATTATGTTCTGCTTATATTACTACTACAGTGATTACAATTTTCTTAATCTATTTCTTTGTTTTTTTTTTCTTATGAAATACAATATTTGTTAAATGTTATCTTATTTTCTATTGAATGCAAACAAACATGATTGAGGGGTTTACCCGATAATGTCTGGGTTATCATTACAGTCAAACTTAAGGACCAAAACATGTTTGTATGCATTTGCATTAGGGCAATTTCAGAATCTGGTGCAAATGGTCTTGCATTTTTGCAATTGCAAATTAGCGAGCATATTTTTGCTTTTACACTAACAAAATGTATAGCGATGCACCTGCTAGACCCTTGCAAATAAGCAACACTAAAACGCCATTGTATTATTTGCAACACTGGTTTGCAAATTATCAGCTGCTGTCAAAAATAAAAACATTGTAAACAAAGAGAAGAAATGGAGAAATTTTTGTAAATTTTATAAATTAAAAATCAAGAAATTTGAAATTTGTGCTATGTGCCGCATAAAAATATTTTTTACCTTCAATGTCCATAATTTTTTCAGCAGCTTCATCAAATAAAGTGTCACTTAATTTTTCCCTAAAACTTTTTTTCGGCATATTTTCCAATTTGTGCGAAAATTTTGTCTACATAAAAATGTTTTTCTTCACCGATCAGCTGTGAATTAATGGTATTTGCAAGGATTGCACAGAAACCACAAAAAAGACGTTCATTTTTGATGGTAAATATTTGCAATTGCATAATTTTGCAAACTCAGATGCACAAGATTCTGAATTGCCCTATTATGTTTTTTACCTCTACTTGTTATCTTATTTTTTGCAATGTTTACTTGTTTTTCTTTAATCTTTTATTTTGTCCAATTTACAGTATTTTGTTGTGTGGTGTCTGGTTGGGATGATAGTGTACATATAACTCCTCCCTCCCTTAATGGAAAACTCTCCTGAGTTTGAATAGTATTGTTTTTCTTTTTTTTTAATTTAACTTAATAATAAAATCTTTGATTGTATGATATTTTAGTATTTGAGAATGTTTGGTATAAGATCTTAATTGTGCAGTTATTATATTGAATCAATGTAGTATTTTTCAACTCAATTTTTCTGTTGTCGCCATTCTAGTTTAGTTCTACGCCATTTGCATTTTTTATTAAAATAGTTTCTTCATCAATTTGAAAAATTTCTGTAATGCTATTTATGATAAGTTCACAATTTAATAAGTAGGTGCAATGTTTAGAAATTTGTAGTTCATTGAGTGTTTTAGCCATGGATAACTTGATACGAGACTCTTTGATTCGAGAGAGAGCTGTCAAAACTCGCACTCGCACATACCACTGAGGTATGCAAATAGCGCGTTACCGATATTATTTTTGGGTGCTCGGTTCCCCAGTAGGCCTATATCACCCGTATATATAAATAAATACAAATATATATGTACATATATAAGAAAAATTGTACTTACAGTAACAATTCAAAAAAAAAAAAAAACAAACAATAATTAAGTAACAATTTAAAATAACTATAAAAAAATAAATAAGCCATATCATAATTCACATGAAAACAAATTAAAAAACAATATTAATTGACAATAGTTCATAACAATAAACAAAAAGATAAATATTTCAAAAAGGAACATAATCAAAAAATAAGCAAAAGACTTATTTTTATCACATACATATAATAATTATCACAAGTACATACATACATATAAGACATAAATATTGATTGTTTAATTCAAAAGAACTGCACAATAATTCTCTGCGGCTATATATAAAATTAAAAATACTCAATTTAAAGAAAGAAGTACAAAAGTTTTTAAAAAGCAATCTGCACCCAGTCTTCGATACAAAATTTAGAACAGAAATAAGAAATTAATATTAAGAGGCAAAAAAAGAAACAAGGGTTTAAAAAAATTTCGAAAAATTAAAAAACAAATGATACAATTTTGCCAGCCTATCCTACAGATGAGTAACACAAAGAATTTTAATTCTAAAATTGGGCCTACTAAGATCTCTATTAAAAAACTTTACGAGGAAGAATATTCTCGTCCTGACAAAAAGAGTTAAAACAACATTCGAGTCACAGTTGTTGCAGCAGAGAAAGGGTCTGACATGTTTCATTCTATCGAATAAAATTTGGCCTACTCCTATTCTGTGACAGGTGGATTCAAATTCTCAATTAAAAATATCTCCTAATTCCTTAATATAGTCTAAAAATCTCTGAGGTGGTTTAATTAAATTGCACCTGTCAATTTGCCTCTGTTGAATGAAAAAAAAAAATCTTCTCCTAAATAAGGTAATGGTTGGGTACAAGTGTGTGTCTTAAAAACTTTTAAATAAAGGTAACCGCAAAAGTATGCATATTCATTCGCATTCAGAAAATCTACTTCTACATCCTCTAATTCTGCCTGATGGTCTAACCTCAGCCAATTAAATTCGTGTTCTGGTCGGGGTAAGCCTTGAAATTCTTGCCAAGATAAATCTTGGACTAAATTATCATTGCACACACTTTGAAGAATTTGGCTTGATAAGTCTGGAGAAAAATGTTCGTTTTGAGCTACTGGTTCGCAGTTTCCATTTATAACTACGTTTGCGTATCGCAATCCCCATGACTTCCTAAACAAATTACAGAACATGTAAGGTGTTATTCTTACACTTGTGCCACCCCCTCTTCTAATCTGTCCAAAATAATGCTCTAAGCTATCCTGACAAAGCCGTCTCGTCTGTAGGTGAGCTACTGGTTCGCAGTTTCCATTTATAACTACGTTTGCGTATCGCAATCCCCATGACTTCCTAAACAAATTACAGAACATGTAAGGTCTTACACTTGTGCCACCCCCTCTTCTAATCTGTCCAAAATAATGCTCTAAGCTATCCTGACAAAGCCGTCTCGTCTGTAGGTGAGTGAAGCCTGCGTGTGACAAAAAGCGCCACAAACGTTCCAAACTAGAAATGTTTGTTTTCCAACCATTAATATAATTAAAATTATTAGTTATGTCAGACCCTGCTTTATCTTTTACCCTAATTGTCTTCAAGAGGTCGGCAGCCTCACGAAGAAATTGTGTTTGCTCTGGGGTGCCCGAAAAAACTTGCTTACACGGTGAAATTGCATCAAGTTTCCGACTGTCAAACAGGTCGAATAACTTACTTATTTATAAATAAAATATATTCCGCGGTATTACAAAAAGTAGGAGATGGGGAAGTCAAACGCCCTGCACTGTAAACTGCGAGCATACCGGAAGCGACAGTGTCGCTGAAAACTTGGGTAGCTAGTTTAACACTCATTTTCTGAAAATTGTTGAGATAAAGGTGCGCATCGGTAAGTTTGGGTGCACAGCGGACAGGATTTTGAGAATCTTTATTGTAGAAATGTACAATATCGGACCAGCTAACTAAGCGCGATCTAAAACTAACTCTATTTTTTAAGTTTTCTAAACAATTCCTAACACTCTTTACAAGATGGTGACAATCACTGAAAAAGTATATTTCCTTGCCATTAACCTGAAAATAGGGACGCGCTACAGAAACTCCTAACACTCGAGCTAAATTGAGAAAACTCAACCCCTGATCACAAACAAAATGGCAAGGTATGAGACCTATATTTTGCAATTGGGTAATGGCCTGAAAAATATATTTTTTGGCAACATCACCTTTACAGGAACCATGGACAATGAAATAAGCTAGAGGATGGGTCCAAGCGTCGCCACCGATACCTCGGACCAAAAGAGTCATTGCACTGGTACCTATTCTACAAGTTCGATTTTCATCGCCATAATCTTCTAATCCTACAATTTTATCATACTTTGGCAAGTATTGCATATGACTCTTCAGAGCCATTTCATCACATAAAATGGACACATATTTTTGTTAAGTTGTAAAGCCCCGGCTTCTCAACTCCAAACACTTGAGAGTACTGTTATTACATCCTGGGTCACGGGGCCATTCTGAAATGAACTCATCAAGTGTTCTCCCTTCGGGAAATCTAAGGAGAGACTTTAGGTGTCTATAAGCTAAGGGAGACAGAAAGTATACACCTAAAGCTAAGGTTTTGAAATAGCGATCGTATCTACGACCTTTAGGGTGCCTATTATTATTTTTCAAACTATTTTCTACTATGGCTCTAATCTGTGGGGGAAGCTGGCTACACAAATGCATAGTAGAATTGAATCGTTTCATTGTTTTTTTTTTTTTAAATTTGCATATTTCAGCGAAAGGTCTGACAACAGGTACTGCAAATAACAACTCTTCCTATCTTTTTCTTCTAATCTAGCCTTCAACTTCCTATTCTCCTCAACCAGTTTGTGCTCTTTATTAGTTACAGCTGTCAGACTCAAATTGGTTTGACTCCCCCTGTCTACAAAGCTTTCATCTTCAAATGATGTTATAAAACTAATGTCTTGATCCGTATGATCAACGACACTATCCCTCATTTCTATTTGAGCCTCTTCTGCCACAGATGCGAGCGGTCGTATCGTGACACTGAAGCTCTCTTTCTTCCACCAATTGTGGGTAAAAATCATCTGCCGCCATTTCTATCGGAGAATTGGGAGCCAAAATTTGATTAGCTTGAAGACTGGGTGCAGGTACACATTGTAAATTAATATTAGGTACTGCAATTTCATTTTTTTTTCATCCTCATTTCTTTGGAGAAATGGCGCTCACAGGCGTACAAAAATTTAGGCCTGTTTTGCCCCACACCAAAAAGATTCAGCCAAATTTTAAATCTAACAAACAAAATAAATAACCCATAACCTTCAAGACATAAATAAAATATTTGATAATTTACTGCTACATTTTTCAACCAACAAACGCAGTTTACAATAACCGACATTTAAAAACACACTTAAAACAACTTATATTAAAACTAATAGAAATTAAGAATTAAAGACTAAAACAAAAAGATGACTAGTATCTAATTCATGCCTTCTATCTAATAATATTTTATAATATATAGCTAATAAGAATTAAATGAAATTAGCTAGAAACCTAAAGGAAAGAAATTACTATACTAATTACATCACAGAATAATAGCGGTAAAATGAACTGCCAAAATCAGTTCGTTGTAATAATTCGTTGAAAGTCGGGTGTGTTTATTTTCTATTTCCATAGTAATATCAAAATTATTAATTTAGTGAAGTTTTTTCGATAAAAAAAAGTGCGTAAGTTCATTAAGAAGTTAAGAAGGTGGGATGTGAATGTTTCTTAAAAGATATTTTTGTGTTTTATAGGAAATATGCCGCAATCAAAAAAATGTATAATGGGGTGCAGAGGACAGCAACGTTTTTTCAACCTCCCAAATCAGGAAAAGGATGAAGCCAGGTAAGAAATTAATACTTATTTGAAATAGTAATTAATATTTAATTGTTAATAAGTGGTTAAATAGTTGTATAAATAAATAATAGTAGGCAGCATCCCGCCTTTTTGACAAACTGCTGATTGACGGCACCCTGATTGTGTTTTGTTGCCAGCTCAGAAAACAGATCAGGGTGCGCTGCCAGCTGACAAGCGAGAAAGCAAGAAAAGAGATTCTGATCAAGTTATCCATGGTTTTAGCTTCTTCGAATTTATAAGTGACATTTTTGTATTCAAAAACATATTCAATTTCTGCTGTTATTTCTTTGCCTGCTGTATTTGGTATAGGAATAATAGTTTTTAATTGTACCGATTAACAAATTTTCTTTATATTCCAAGGCTCATAATTTTATATATTGAAGTTTGTTGAGGTCTATATTGTAGTTATAAATTTCTTCATTTGTTAAAATGCTTGGGTGAAAAATACCACTTTTTGCTGAAATAATGCTTTCCTGAATCTGGTTTACAGCGTCTTTGAGAATGCTTATCTTTATTGTTTGTTCATGAAGAATCAATATTTTGTCTTTTATTTCTTGATACATTAAAGAAATCTTTCATTCGTCTTCAATAATTTGTTTTAATTTTGTGAACGTGTTCGAAAAGAAATTATTAATTTTTATTTGGTGGTTGAGAGCTGTAATTGAATTATGTAAATTTTCATCTACTTTCTTAAGGTGATTTTCAATATCTATTCTATCTCCATCATCCATCGTTCCAAATAGAAATTTATGTACAGAACCTATACCGTTAATTAAACCTTTTTTTTCTACTAACTTCTTTTCGTGGGATTAATGTTTTGATTTTATCTCTCAAGATTCCAATTTCATTAGATAGGGTGTAGTAATGTAGACGTGAATATGTTTGCGAGATTTTTGTTATATTATTTAGTATGTAAAGAAATTCGCGAGGGTCAATTATGTGAATAACGAGGTCAGATGATGTAACAATCGGTTTAGTGTTGGTGATAATTTCTGCGTATCCATTGTCGGTATGTATTTGATGTACTTCCAGTTTGGCTGCATTACTAATTATTACAATTACTATCATCAATGTTATTTTGAAGATTAATTTGATCTAAAAAATTTGTTTGGACGTTTAATATTTATCGGGTGAATATTATCTAATGGCAAATTTTCTATACCTACCTTGGTTCGTATTTGTGCCGAACCGCTTTATAATTTTTTACGTAACCTTATTTTTGAGTGTTATTAAACTCTTCTCTATTTCTATTTGGGTTTCCTATGCATTTTTCTTTAGTCTTCTGAATAGTGTCTTTAATCAAATTTTTATCAGTTTTTCCATTTATAACCTCAAGAGGTGTGGTTTTAATTGTAGAATGATAAGATTTGTTATACCATTCTATGCTTTGAAATACTTTTTCGCTGTCGAAAGGCTTGGTTTTTAAATTTCTAGGACTCTAATTCTTTCGGAGAGAGTATTTCGAAATCTTTCGATATCTGAATTCCCAGTATGACTGTTTGGTTTTGTAAAATGAACTTCTATTTCTTCTTTCCTTCTATTTCTTCTTTCCTTCTATTTTTTATTTCTTCCTTTGAAACAAAAGAACAATCTAAGCTTTTCTATGATAGTTATACTGTTTCTATCTTCTAGCTGAAATGCCATAGCAAATTTCGCAGATTTGTCTATAAAATTAAGGAAGTAACATTTTTTATTTATGTATGTATGTATGTATATGTACATATCTGTGTGAACTATTTCATTTATATCTGATGGTGTTTTCGTTAATTGAACTTTTGGTTTTAAAGGTTTTCTATCATATTTTGCTCTATTGCGAACATCGCAATTATTTACATACATATGTATATATTTCTGAATCAAAACTTTCAAATTTTTCCAGTATATTACTTTTTTCAATTTTTCATAATTTTCATTAATACCTGCATGGCCTGTTTCATTTTTATGATATTGAGCAATTTGTTTATCAACTTATTCTTCATTTTTCATACATATCTTTAGCAAGGAATTCACATCTAAAAAACTTTACCTGTCTATTAAATATTTGAATAAGCTTTTGCTGAACTATATTGTACTGATAATTGGTTAAATAAGAAAAAATACCTACTTTTCCACTATTTATGTGCCTACGACAAAGATCTATGAAATTATTATTTTTTATATCTTCTGCGCTAATAAAAATTTTCTTCGTGTTGCCTAGTTCTTCAGATTCCATAATTTTCTATTTTGTTAAAATGATTTGTGTATTGAAGCGACTTACAATAGTGTGTAAAATTGGAAAACGATCATTTAGTTCCTCCTCTTAAGTGTGGATTGTCTTCTTCCAATGAATGAATCTCGCCTGTGTTACTATCTATTCTACTTGGAAAATCGGCTACGTTATTTTCCTTTCCTTTCACGCAATTTATATTAATATTGTATTCACCTAGTTTAATTAACCATCTTTGCAATCTTGGGTTAATATCTTTTCCCTTGTTTTTTATTTGGAGCCACTAAAGAGGTTGGTGATCGGTTAAGAGATCAAATGCTCTGCCGTAAATGTATGGTCTATAACAGTGGTTCCCAAACTTATTTTGTCTACCACCCACTTTGAGAATAAATATTTTTTTAGCGCCCCCATTTTTCACCTATTTAAAAACCACAATAACTTCATATTAATTATTGTGACCATATATGTATGTATATTAACGGAGAATTCTAAAAGAAACTTTTACTATAACCAGCAACTTGAATCCTGAGCGCAGTAGGTAACATGCAACGACGCTTAGGTCTCAAGTTCACTCTTACGGGCTCCACCTGCCAATAAGAATGATTATTGAAACACAACTTTATAGTATTAAAACAGAGAATCTTTTATTAAAAATAAAACTAAAAGAATCGATCCATATGTAAAAACTAATGTGAAGGATGAATCTGATGCTGTTTAATAAGTTTGTTAATATCAGGTTCCAATTTACTCAAGAACAGTCGCTACGTTCGGTAACAAGCAAACGATTTCTATTTTTAGTAAGAAGTGTTGTCACTGCACTAAATCCACGTTCACACAAATATGACGATGGGAATGCTATCAAGAATCGTTAAACGATTGACCACAATCCAGGGTACAATTGCGAGATCGGTTTTTGTAGCCAAAATTCTCGGTAACCATTTATGAACTTGATTTTTATTTCCCCTTTTGTTGTCAATTCTATAAGTTCTTTTTCCAGCTGAGTTTACATTGCTGCGTTGACATTTGAAAACGGATCCAACACCCAGTCTGGTATTTCCAAGTTTAAAATGTCCTGGTATCATTCGGTGAAGTCAATGTGGAGGTTTTCCAAATGTTGGCAGTAGGCTAACAATTCGTCGTTACTGCATGATCCTGATAAATTCGGAAATTGTGAAACTCATGTCTGCCCAGATTCTTTTTGTGTAGAAGCAGTTTGGCTGCGAAAGCAGCAACGAGGTTTTTTTTTTTTAATTGAATTTAGTTTATCGCCTTGCAGTTGGAGATTCATGTCGTTGAATAATTTATACAGGTCTATTATGTAAGCTATGTCATTCTTTGATGTTATGAGCTTGTCTTGAAATTCTGTATCTTTAGTTTCCAAGAACTCTATAACAGAGTCAAACAGATTGTAGAATCGAGTCAGACAATTGCCTCTTAAT
Source organism: Bactrocera correcta (assembly GCA_027475135.1). Lineage (NCBI taxonomy): Eukaryota > Metazoa > Arthropoda > Insecta > Diptera > Tephritidae > Bactrocera > Bactrocera correcta. The sequence goes on from CM050326.1 coordinate 51,635,869, forward strand.
AACCAACGAACTTCAGTATGAAACAACAAACGGTTGAAATCCTCGTCATTAGTAACACAAAGCTGATGAAATAATCTGTCATTCAAAGAGCTGTTGCAGATTTTATTGACTGCTTTGATGACATATCGCAGTGATTGAAATAGTTTTTTACTTAAGTTTCTAGCAACTAAATGTTGTCTATCAATGTACACCAAGGACATCTGGAATTTAATTTTTTAAGTGCGCTATTAAGCCTTTATGGCACCCTATCATAGCCGGAGCGCCATCCGTAACAATTGAAATAATATTTTTCAAAGGAATCTCTTTCTCATCGCAAAACTTTTCCAATATATTGAATATGGTTTCGCCTTTTGTATCGGTCTTTAAATTTCTAGCAAATAATAGTTCTTCACATATTTTGTCATCTTTAATAAACCTCACGTAAGACAACAACAATGCTTCATTAGTTGGTAAAGTGGACTCGTCGAGCTGAATTGAGAATTGGCTTTTCCTCAGGTGATCGCACAATGATTCTTCAATGTTTTCAGCCATTTTATCAATTCGTCTTTGCACAGAATTATTACTCAAAGGAATTTTTCGAATAATATGGTTTATGAAGCACGGTAGTTATTACTTCATTTATTGCTGGCAATATTAACTCCTCTCCGATGTTATGTGGTTTGCCTTTTTGAGCAATTAACAAAGAGCTATTGTACGAAGCTCGAAGTCCGTCGTCATCTTGGCTGAATATTATGCTTCTTCTCTAGGTCTTGAAAATATGCTACATTCTTGTCTCTCTTATCTGGATGCATTTTATTCAAGTCTTGAAGGCTTCATTGCTTCATTCGAAAATCTGTTTAGACATAGAAGACACAAAGGCGAGGATGTGTTTGTGGGATTTTCAATGAATCCGAACTTAATATATTCCGCACAGTATTGCCGTCTCTTCTTTTTTACTTCCGACATTGTTTTGCTTTGAGAAATACGTTTAACTTCGCGATTAGTGTAAAGGAGGCGTAAGTAATGCTCATCTATTGCGCGCAAAACCACAAATGAATATAAAATAAATATTACATTGTTTATATAGGAATGCTTAAGCACAATTATTATATAGTAGTCCAAAAATATGAATTCTTATTTTTCCTAAAAATACATTTGTAAAAAAAGGATCTTTCTACTTTTCGTATTATCTTATTTTTCCCAGAAATACATTTGTAAAAAACAGGATCTTTATCCTTTTTTTATTTGCCCCAGAAATACATTTGTAAGAAAGGATAAAGATCCTTTTTTTTATTTTCCACATAAAAGATTTAAGGAGTTCAAAAGCTCAAAACGTGGGCTACATCATCTACATATCCGACGGCATTTCGCAAATGATAAAATAAATGTTTCAAGAGCTCAAAACATGCGCTACATCAGCTCTAACCTACCTACCCTACACCTTTGCGCAAATGATTATATTATGATAGCAAAAGCCCACATACAGATTTGGCAATGGCAATATCAATACTTTTTACAGTTAGTATTCTATAAATTCTATCCTGTCGAGATGCCCAGTTATGAAACGGAGCAACCGAAAGAGATGATTTTAATTTTTTCTATATTCTATAAAATAGGACAGATATATGAGCTACGCGTAGAGAAATATAGAACCGAGTTTGAGCAATATTTTAATTCAAATTAGTTGATGTTCACAAGTTGTTTTTGAGAGTCGAGAGCTCATGTAGTCGTTGTCTAAGAGGCCTCCTAGGTAAATAAAATTACAAATAACCTCCCAGGCCTCTACTAGGGTGGGTTGATTCCGGACTTTTTTCGATTCGGGATTTCTAATAGTACGGAAAGGTTGCCTTAGTACTTCCTGATTCCAATGCAACTTTTGGTTTGAGATCGGATTGCATCTTCAACCCCAACGCCGGCCTTGAAATTTCGGAAGTTCGCCTAAAATCGTGAAATTGTCTACATAGCGCCTGAAATACGCATCTCATGACAAAATGTATTAAAACAAAAGTTATTTGTCACGTCATTTGCTACGGAAATGGTATATGTGATCATGGCCGAAGAACGAACCGTTCCCGAGATACGAGCGAAAAGGCGGCGCGCCACAGCCCAAGGTGAAAATTGTGCGTATAAAACGATCACGAGATTGGGGGCCAATAACTTTAAAAGATGCCTCTGTCACCAGTTTGACGGTTCTCTCGACTGCCACGGTGTGAGAGAGGAATTCACTAAATTTCCATACCTCTGCAGTGTCTCCAGACAGCCCTTTTATGAGTTCTTCGTTAGAAACTGAACAAAGAACTGGTGGAACAGTCAAGGTAATAGTCTTCCAGTTAATCATATCGTAATAATTATTAGCTTTGAAATTCAGCTTTGGCACTTTATTACATCTAACCCTTCCATTTACATACAGCGTCAGACTCTGCTTCTCTGGCTGCCAGAAGACGGTCAAGGGCCCACTTTCTGACTTCTATCCGTTCGTCAGTCATCATTACTAATTAGAATGTTTTCTGGAAGAGCAAAGAAAGCATTCTGTTGAATGGATGAATCGATTATAGCGGAACCTGGTTGTCATTACTTTGGCCACGTCACCTCTCCTTCCGGGTCAGCTGAGGATGAGACGCAAGGTATATGGCAACATTTGCAAGACAATTTAGTTGATGTGGAACATCTAGAAGTTGTCGGTGCTGATGGCACCAACACGAACACAGGTTGGAATCATTCGGAAACTAGAAGAAAGAATAGGTAGGACTATTTAGAAACAAAACTTAAAAGCATCGGTTAATAAACTATGTCTTGGTGAGTGTTGGACCTTCCAACAGGATAGTGATCCAAAACATACCGCTCACATCCAGTCCTTCACTGGCTGCTTTACCACGCTCCACGACAACTGAAATCACCTCCTCAAAGCCCAGGCTTAAATATTATTGAACACGTTTGGGAGTTTTACTAGTAGATTACTAGTGCCATAGTACTAAAAGAGAAGCTACAACAGGAATGGCAACAAATAACGGTCCTTGACATCGAAAATTTAGTCGCTTCATTGCCTCGACGTTTGCAAGCAGTTATAGATGCTAATGGAGGGTCAACAAAACATTAAACGACCACTTATTTTAACTTCTAGTGCTTTATCAAAGTATTTCCTTTTGATTTTCAAATCGTACGTAGACTTTTGTCATTGATTTTTTTTTCGTTTTATGTTAATAACTTGTTAAGTTTTTAATAATGCAAGTTAATTTTTGTAATGTATTAATAAAAGCGCATTTAAAACAAAATTGCATTTTTACTTTTTTCATATTGCTTTTGGACATGTCAGATAGCCGAAATGGTCGCCGTACGTAGACTTTTGTCGCCCACTGTATAATACATACATACATATTTATATAGTTCCCTCCCCAAAATTCCACTCGGGATTCACCCCTGCACACATGAACATAAATTTAGTTATATAGGATATTTTGAAAAATAGTATATAAAGCTTTGAAATTTTAAAATAAAATTAGAATGAAATATTTCTCAGCTTAGAAACGATCCAGTGGTAAGAATCTAAAGAATCTGATTTAAGCTTAAAGTTTGTTCATACAAATTAAACAGTTTGATATTACAATTCAAACAGAATTTATTCCATTTGACAATTTATGACTTTTTTTTGTTTTTTTTTTTTTTTTTTGAATTTTGAAAATATTAGCATATTCTTTATATGACTAGAAAAATATTTATTTTTATTTATAAATTTTAGTTGCATCATAACCTATGAGTTTAAAACACTTCTATTACTATGTACACTTATATATGTGATATGTTTGCATGCATATACATATGTATATCGTTCATTTACATGTACACAGGATTTTTATATCGAACACGAGATATTTTACAATAAAAAATAAATTTTCATGGCACCAAAATTTCTTTATATTTTTCACAAACAACGTTTATGCTAAATAAAGTATTTTACTACACTTAACTAGTTTATTCAATAAACTAATGCTGTTTTCCATATTCTTAAAAACAACTTATGTATGACAGTTTTCATTTAAATGAGCGATATGTACTTATACATATGTATGTATCTATGTACAAATTAAAACTCATGCACTTTTTAAATTAAAAAAACACCACTTACCACGATTTAGGGTGGGCACAGCATGTGCCTTCAACTTTTTCACACCCACAGCACTTTGTTCAAAGTGCTTAATGCATACAAATGCATTGCGGGTAGGTACATAAATCCTGCGTTGGTGGGATCCGTAAGTTTTCCACCCACTTCAGGAACTCCTCCTCTATTTTAGGGAATGAGAAGAATCTTCCGGAAGATTCTGTCTCACACTCGCGAACGCGACACTTCCTTACATTAGACATTTTTTAATAAAGTTATTTAAAAAGTATTTAGAACACTTAGAAAACGAATTGGCGACCGAGCTAAACTTTTCTTCGACGAAATTCTATTAGAACTAAAATTCCGTTGATGATTTCTTTTTCAACTTTCATTTTTGGCGCAATTTCCCCACCCAAATATATTAGGATTAGAACAAATCCAAATACTTGTATATACTACATACATACACATATATGTATATAAAATACACGAACTTTTCCACCAACCAGAAAACACCTGCATATAACTATATGTTTATATTAGCTTTAACGTACATTGGCTCTCTTTTATACTATATATATATATATATATATATTAACATATTTTTTCCCACTGGCTCTAGCAACTACTCAGCTCTGTTATTGTCGTGCCCCTGATGTTAAGTGGTGAAGCACGCTCATCCAAAACAGTAAATGTCCCAATTTTGAGTAATAAAGAACAAAAACAAGAAATCAATGAATGGAATAACGCATTAAAAATAATAAAAAAAAAAATTAATTTATATCAACAAAATGTTTGCATTTCAGTTTACATTAAAAAAAGATACATATTTACAAGGTTAATGAGAAATACATTTTCAAATTAAATTTATAAAATAGTACTTTATTTGGTCTCTTATCGCTACCCAGGTGTCTATTTATTTAAAGTACGTTTACATATGAACTTAATCTCGTCATAAGCTTGTTTAATAATTTACTCGTTTACATAGGCAAATGAGATTATCAAGTGTCAAATTTGTTGTGTTTGTATTCAGCTTGGTGAATTATAAAGTTTCGTGAATTAGTATTTTTACTCGTGAACTAAAAACGAAGAAATAATAAAAATTAAAGATATGGAAGAAAAATAGAAGAACGCGATTGCATGCTTGACTACCCAGATTGTTGCGAGTAATAAAAAGTTGGCAGAAATACGGAAAAGACGACAACTTAGATTGGAAAAAATATTAACTGAGATAAAAATGCAAAATTCCTTATTGCTTTTTGTAATGAATAACAATAGGGCAAAACGTTTGTAGAATCACGTAAACAAAATACATCATTTTATAAAATTCCCACTTGACGTTGTATTGTAAGAAAGGCACGTTAATTATTGGGAGCTCGACGTTGCTTTCAATAGTGACCAATTCTTCAAGGAGAGCTTCAGAATGAGTCGGGAATCATTCAAAATTTTATGTAATGAGCTAACAAACATTGGCAAATGTGATACTACATACAGGCAATGTATTCTATTAGAATTTTCATATTAATATACCTATCACAATATAACAATATTAATTCATTAACAAAACAAAATAATTCATAAGAAAAACAAAATAATTAATAAAATTATAATAATTATAAATAAATTTATATACATAAGTACATAACAATAGGGGTATTCGGGATCTTTTGTATTTGCCATTGTATTTTTGTATTCGTGGTTTCTGTACTTGCAATGAAAAAAAGAACGGTCAAACATTTGTACTTGTTGCAAAATTTTGTTTAATTTAAAGGAATAAAAACCATCTGAAACCTTTGTATAATGAGTGCATCAGTAAGTATTACTTAAATAATACAAATGCAACACTGACAGAAAAGTCAAAATACCTATTTAGTTCCAAAAAACTAAAGCGTAAATTTTTGAACTTATAAGTTTGTACATTTACGAGTTTGGTGGAATACCCTAAGTATAAAATTCGTCTTCGATAAAAATAGCATTCAGTTGTGTTGGATTAAAATGATTCTTTAGTATTGTAACTGCTGTTTCCCTGTCCATTTCCTTCATAGAAATTATTCTTCTTTTATTTTTAAAAACAGATTTATTTTTTATTCTTAATGATCCAGAGGTAGTTTTTATTATAACTACTTGATTTTTAAACATATTAATTGGTGAAGTAGTACTTTTTATCGTTCCCCTGTCGCATTCTAGTGTATTAATGCTGGGTTCAATTTCAATCCTTGACAAAGCGTCGGCATTACTATTCTTTGTTCCTTTCTTGTACCTAATATAATCGTATTCAGATAATCTCCAGCTAACAAGTTCTGAATTTGGTTCCCTTATAGAAAAGAGCCATGTCAGTGGCTTAGGATCTGCCTCTATTATAAACTTACAAAAGAGGTATGGCCTAAAATATTTTGTAGCCCATACGATTGCCAATAATTCCTGCTCTATTTTGCTATAATTTGTTTCATGCGTATTAAGGGTGCTACTGGCGTAGCATATTGGATGATTATCTTGCGAAAGTACCGCTCCCAAAGCGTAATTACTTGCGTCCGTTGTCAATGTAAATGTTTTAGAAAAGTCTGGGTATGTTAATATTGGATCATGTGTTAGTAGGGTCTTGAGGGTGTTAAAACTTTTTTCGTAGTCCGAGTCATTTATATTTATCTGTGAATCTTTCTTTAAGCACCTAGTCATTGGTTTAGCTATAGCCGAGTTGTCCTTTATGAACTTCCTATAGTAGCCTGTGAGCCCTAAGAATTGGTTGATCTGTTTTGCTGTTTTGGGTATTGGGAAGTCAACAACGCATTCTATCTTTTTAGGATTGGACTTGACTCCTTATGTGCCCAAGGAACTCTGTTTCCTTTTTTA
>CM050326.1:51643293-51668293 GCA_027475135.1 Bactrocera correcta
GTGCTCTCAGAGAGCAGGACTGTAAGTCGAGTAGAAAATCGTTTAGCTGTGTGTTGTGATTGCAGTTTCTCGATATCGAAACTTCCTTGTGTTTTTTGACGTGTGTTTTTTGCTGCACAGAGGCGAAAGCGAATCTTGGCTACAACAAGGTAGTGGTCCGAGTCCATGTTAGGACCGCGGAGCCCACGCACACCTAAAACGCTGGAGACGTGTCTTCCGTCTATCACAACATAAGCGATCTGGTTGTCTGTTTTTCGATCCGGAGACAGCCAGGTGCCTTGATGAATTTTCTTATGGTGGAATCTAGTACTACAGATAACCATATTTCGGGCCCCTTCGAAGTCGATCAACCCTAACCTATTTGGGGATGTTTCATCGTGGAGGCTGAATTTACTGACTATAGTGAAAGATACCTCTTTTGCCCACCCTGGTGTTAAAGCACCATAGAATTCATCTTTGATCACATCGTCCTTCTGTGCCGTCGGGCATGGGCGCAGATCAGCGATATGTTGAAGAACCTCGCTTTGATGCGGATTGTGGCTAGACGTTCATTCACCGGAGTGAATGATAGTACTTGGAACGGAGTCTCTCTCCCACCACGAATCCCATACCAAATTTGCGATCCTTTATATGGTCACTGTAGTAAATGCCACAAGAACCTACTTGTCTTAGTCCTTGTCCCGCCCGTCACATTTCTTGGACGGCGGTGATGCCAGCCTTCACTCTAACGAGGGCATCAACTAGCTGGGCAGCGACACCTTCCCAAATAAGGGACCGGACATTCCAGGTGCATGCCCTCCAATCGTTTTCATTAAATCGTTTTCCTTTGTTCCTTTTCATTGGGTGCGTTTTTTTTTTGTTATAAGAACCTGAAAATCGAAAATATTTATGTTAAGTATATTGAGATTGACATGCATTTTTTATCAGAAAAGAATTTGCCTCGAAATTCAATAACACATCTCACAAATTTTTAAAAGTGTTCGCCAATTTAAAATTGTGGTCTAATAGAAATAGTAATTGTAGTCAATTTTCGGATTTTAAATACATATGTATGTATGTATATCTACACTGGAACATAGGAATATCAAGGCAATTCTGCATACCAAAATTTAATCGTTATCGGTCAATTAGGTACCGAGATATAGGTTTTCACTTAAATGTGAGCGGTGACAATCCCATTGCCTTCTTTTTACCCCAGAGCCTATAAAGGCCTCTTGTACTATCTCGAGTTTTATCGTACTTTTGGTAGTTTTTAACCGATGCGTTTTACCATCCTTACTGTGTCGGTAGTGGTGCTTAATACATTTCCCTTAGCGATTTTGGTTAATAATTTGGTTACGCCAAGTGTAGGGAGGATGGGGTCATGTGTAGAAGTTCACGCAAGTGAGGAAAGTTCTCTGATCGCCATTCACTTGGGAGTGGCCAGAAACGATTCTTTTACATATGACTCAAGCAGCTCACGACTTCCGGTCTTTGACCAAGTATCCTCTGGGTAGCCTAAGAACATCCGTTTGAAGGCGAGCTAAAGTGAGAAGGCGAAACACCCCTGCATAGGGTTGTGCGCTGGGTTTGGGACCCGCCACGTAAAAAAACACCCCCAATGAAAAACCATAAACAGCCTCGGATGAGAGCCCCCCCTTTTGATGACGACCATGGCAAACGAAATAAGGACTATGATTTGAGGGCATGCACCTGGAATGTCCGGTCCCTTAATTGGGAAGGTGCCGCTGCCAAGCTGGTAGATGTCTTCGTAAAGATAAAGGCTGACATCACCGCCGTCCAAGAAATGCGATGGACGGGACAAGGACAGAGACGAGTAGGTCCTTGTGACATTTACTACAGTGGCCATATAAAGGAGCGCAAGTTTGGTGTTGGATTCGTGGTGGGAGAGAGACTCCGTCGCCGAGTACTATCATTCACTCCTATGAATGAACGTCTAGCCACAATCCGCATCAATGCGAGGTTCTTCAACATATCGCTGATTTGCGCCCACGCCCCGACGGAAGAGAAGGATGATGTGACCAAAGATGCCTTTTATGAGTGCTTGGAGTGCACTTATGAGAGATGCCCCCGCCACGATGTCAAAATCGTGCTTGGCGACTTCAACGCCAGGGTGGGCAAAGAAGGTATCTTTGGCACTACGGTCGGTAAATTCAGCCTCCACGAGGAAACATCCCCAAATGGGTTGAGGCTGATCGACTTCGCCGGGGCCCGAAATATGGTTATCTGTAGTACTAGAGTCCAGCATAAGAAGATACATCAAGCTACCTGGCTGTCTCCGGATCGAAAAACCACCAACCAGATCGATCATGTTGTGATAGACGGAAGACACGTCTCCAGTGTTTTAGATGTGCGTGCGCTCCGAGGTCCTAACATCGACTCGGACCACTATATTGTTGCAGCCAAAATTCGCACCCGCCTCTGTGCAGAAAAAACGCACGCCAACAAACACAAGGATGGTTCGACGTCGAGAAGCTGCAATCACAACAGACAGCCGAACGTTTTTCTACTCGGCTTGCACTCCTGCTCTCTGAGAGTACTCGTCAACAACTCGGTATAAGGGAACTGTGGGACGGCATTTCAAACTCCTTACGTACAGCTGCAACCGAAACCATTGGTTTTCGGAAAGTGCAGAAGAACAGCTGGTACGACGAGGAGTGCCGTGTCGCAGCGGAGAGAAAACAGGCTGCCTACCTCGCAACGTTACGATCGACCACAACACGTGCGGGATGGGATAGATACCGAGAGTTGAAGAGGGAAGCGAGACGCATTTGTAGACAGAAAAAGAAAGAGGCCGAAATGCGTGAGTACGAAGAGCTTGATAAGCTGGCCGACAGAGGTAATGCTCGAAAATTCTACGAAAAGATGCGGCGACTTACAGAAGGTTTCAAGACCGGAGCATACTCTTGTAGAACCCCCAAAGGTGATCTAGTTACCGATGCCCAGAGCATACTTAAATTATGGAGGGAACACTTCTCCAGCCTGCTGAATGGCAGTGAACGCACAACACCAGGAGAAAGCGAACCCGATACCCCAATCGATGACGATGGAGCAGACGTTCCATTGCCCGACCATGAAGAAGTTCGAATAGCAATTGCCCGCCTGAAAAACAAAAAAGCGGCAGGGGCCGATGGATTGCCGGCCGAGCTATTCAAACACGGCGGCGAAGAACTGATAAGGTGCATGCATCAGCTTCTTTGCAAAATATGGTCGGACGAAAGTATGCCCAACGATTGGAATTTAAGTGTGCTATGCCCAATCCACAAAAAAGGAGACCCCACAATCTGCGCCAACTACCGTGGGATTAGCCTCCTCAACATCGCATATAAGGTTCTGTCGAGCGTATTGTGTGAAAGATTAAAGCCCACCGTCAACAAACTGATTGGACCTTATCAGTGTGGCTTTAGACCTGGTAAATCAACAACTGACCAGATATTCACGATGCGCCAAATCTTGGAAAAGACCCGTGAAAGGAGAATCGACACACACCACCTCTTCGTCGATTTCAAAGCTGATTTCGACAGCACGAAAAGAAGCTGCCTTTATGCCGCGATGTCTGAATTTGGTATCCCCGCAAAACTAATACGGCTGTGTAAACTGACGTTGAGCAACACAAAAAGCTCCGTCAGAATCGGGAAGGACCTCTCCGAGCCGTTCGATACCAAACGAGGTTTCAGACAAGGCGATTCCCTATCGTGCGACTTTTTCAACCTGCTTCTGGAGAAAATAGTTCGAGCTGCAGAACTTAACAGAGAAGGTACTATCTTCTATAAGAGTGTACAACTGCTGGCGTATGCCGATGGTATTGATATCATCGGCCTCAACACCCGCGCCGTTAGTTCTGCTTTCTCCAGACTGGACAAGGAAGCAAAAGAAATGGGTCTGGCAGTGAACGAGGGCAAGACGAAATATCTCCTGTCATCAAACAAACAGTCGTCGCACTCGCGACTTGGCGCTCACGTCACTGTTGACAGTCATAACTTTGAAGTTGTAGATAATTTCGTCTATCTTGGAACCAGCGTAAACACCACCAACAATGTCAGCCTACAAATCCAACGCAGGATAACTCTTGCCAACAGGTGCTACTTCGGACTAAGTAGGCAATTGAGAAGCAAAGTCCTCTCTCGACAAACAAAAACCAAACTCTATAAGTCTCTCATAATTCCCGTCCTCCTATATGGTGCAGAGGCTTGGACGATGACAACAACCGATGAGTCGACGTTGCGAGTTTTCGAGAGAAAGGTTCTGCGAAAGATTTATGGTCTTTTGCGCGTTGGCCACGGCGAATATCGCATTCGATGGAACGATGAGCTGTACGAGATATACGACGACATTGACATAGTTCAGCAAATTAAAAGACAGCGGCTACGCTGGCTAGGTCATGTTGTCCGCATGGATGAAAACACTCCAGCTCTGAAAGTATTCGACGCAGTACCCGCCGCGGGAAGCAGAGGAAGAGGAAGACCTCCACTCCGTTGGAAGGACCAAGTAGAGAAGGACCTGGCCTCGCTTGGAATATCCAATTGGCGCCACGTAGCGAAGAGAAGAAACGACTGGCGCGCTGTTGTTGACTCGGCTATAATCGCGTAAGCGGTGTCTACGCCAGTAAAGAAGAAGAAGTGTAAGCTACATACTTATGTACATATGTATGTATATGCTATAGTTGGCCGATATCATCGGCTCCGCTAAGTGCACCTTCTTGGTGAGAAAGAACTAGTTCAAATTTTCAGGTCGATACGGTCAGAAACTGTGGTTCTAGCTACCGTATATAAAGGCGGACAGAGAGACTGGCAATGCTTAATCGACTCATCTCGTCATGATGATCATTTATATACTTACATATGTACAGGATTTGTCGGAAAGTAATTGGACTGATTTTCTTCCGCTGCGACTATATCTAGGGGCATGCGCGCACTGACTCGATTGGGTAAAATGCATTCCTAGTTAACAAACGAGTGGCCGGTCAGTTGTCCCCGAGCACGTGGAGAGTCAGGGCAAACATTTGGCGCGACGTGTTTCTGTTAAAGTTGAATCGGACAATTCTTCTTGGATGTTACAAACATCGTAATATACCCTGTCCAAGGTATAAAATAAAATATTTGATACTTTTAAATATGTGAATAATTTATTTCTTTAATTTACAAAGGAATTTAGGTCGAACAGTTTTCATATACTGCAGCAATGTTTTGAACATATCTGTACTATGTAGATGAAAACATTGCTAATTTTGTACACATATACATACATATTTGTATGCATGTATGTACAGGTATGTGGATGTGCGCGAGTACTGTCCTGTAGCCGTGTTAGGATGAGGCCTGATGAGCAGCACTGCTCTGAATCCGTTGTCTGTTGCTTAGTCGCATAACTGGTTGCCATGACGTTCGCAATTCGGGTCGTAAACGCCAAATCTAAATAAGCAAACGTGTTGGTAAGTCTCGCCGGGGTTCAGTATAACGGAGGGGAAATTGGCCTGAAAATTTTCAAAAACGATATTTATTTTCATAATTTCCTATAATACTAAGTATGTCATTATATAGCAAATACTTACGTGATTCACAGCGTCCGGGAACCAGTGTGTTTCCATACAGAATGACCCGTGCTTCTCGTACATACTGCGCCCTTTGCCGATAATCATGGGTTGCGTGTTACCTTTCTTTTTACCCCTTTTCTTTGTTAGTATTTGTCATAACAATGTACATATACATATATGTATGTTAATGTTAGTGGGATGTGGTATGAGAGGTAAGTTAGTAATTTAGTGGGATTGATGAAGGGAAGGGCTAATATGGTTGGGTTCATTAAAATACTAACCTCCAAGTCTGGCATGTTGTGCGCGGTATAGAAGTGCATACAGGGCTGATTGCTTAAAATTTCCATGCAGCGACCACTTGGAGGATGGAACACTCTGAAAAATGGTATATGTTGAATTGTTTCAATTACTGAGTCTAAATGGGGGTTTTCTTTGAAACATTTTTAATTGCTTACTTTATAGTGTAAGCTTTATGTACAACCCCAACTGGTGCATATTTGTTTTCACAACTTAAGAGTTTACTAACATTTTAATGTAGTTGGTTTAGACTATATTTTCATACAATAAAAAATCGCTTTTAAAATACTTTTGATCATAAGCGGATGGATGGCTTCTAGGGTCAGTATTAGGACCATATCTCGATCGACACTAGTATGAGATAACTTCTTTTAAGTTCTGTATGAAATAAAAAACACCTATAAAATATACATAAGTATAACTTTCTAAATATTTTATCTCAAAAGCTGTAACTTTTCTCTTAAAAAGAGAAAAAATTTATGCGTTTATTGTAAAATCAATCAAATTAAAATTATGCACTTTGACTCAGTCTATTCTAGCAACTACATTTTTATACCCTGAATAGGGTATATTAAATTTGCCATTTTGTAGCATAAGAAGGAAATATCGGAGACTCTATAAAGTATGTATGTACTATTTTCATAGTAAAATTAACGAAGTTACGAATATTTTGATACCCTGAGCAGGAAACCTTGGAGATACTATATAAGACATTGGTATGTACATACATATTATATGTACTTATATAAATGATCAGTGTGACAATCAGAATAAATATCCCTTTACTATATTTCTCTTCATGCCATAAATGCAGTTGTGAAAGGTATTTTAGCTTCGGTTCAGCCGAAGTTCACCTTTTTTCTTACTATAACTGTCTTATGAAAGTTTTATGTCAAATCTTGGAAGAGTCCACAACTCACGATTTCAGCTCCAAAACTACTGCGTACCTACATAAGTATGTACATATATCCTTTGACATTTCTAACACTATTTCCGTACAAAGTTTACGAAGTAACACCAATGGTAATTTTAAAAATTATTAATAATTTTTATTTTACAAAAACAAATTAACCTAACCCTAAGAATTATTTTTCCCCCTTAAAAGTTTTCTAAACGAACGAACCTGAATCTTTTAATGGGGAGGATCCACTTTTCTTAGATATATCCGTTTGTACAGTTGCCGTATTTTTTAAAATTTCTTCGTAAAAACTTTATGGTTTGAAATCATGGAATCTCATATTTAAATGCACCTTTGTTTTTAACAGTGTCGTCACTAGTACATGTGAGTTTGTGCATGAATTAACCTTACCCCAAACTCACAAAATTACAAGCTCACTGTGATCAGATATTTCACTCAAGTGCATATAAAATGAATGATCCTTTGGTTTTAATGAAGAAAAATGAATGCACTCTTGTTGAGTTTAACAACAAAAACACTCAAATTTTTTAAATACTTACTTTGCTTGCTTTTCAATACATCCCGGTGTGTACTTCAGTACGTAATTGTGGTCGTAACCCTTGGCGATCTTAGAGATTTTTCTCAAACCCTCTCCGACATTTGTCAGCTTACGCAAATCCAATGGATGATTCTCCAGACTAATAAACTCACCATTGGGCACCGTTTCTTCGTCCATATCGGTTATACAATCGGCCTTTATCTTAACGATATGTTCCGCCATACCCTGCTTTCCTGCGTTCTAAATATATTTACAAGTGAGTATTAGAGCGGGTCGACTCCCTTACTATTAAATTGCCTATGCGGGAAATATTATACTGATCATTATGATCATCTTTGCGAATTTTAAAAATCTGATTAATCGGTTGAACGATAGATTTGTGAAATAGTTTTTCGATCCCACCGATTTCGACAAATTATTAGCAATAAACTTAGTTAAGATATCTCAAACACAGACGAACAAATGTTTATGATCTCTAAAAAACTTCGGTTTTAAAAATCGCTGGTTTGAAAACGATGCCTCTTTGGCAAAGTTGTTCGGAGTAATTTGTACAACATTCCACGCATATGCGATTTCTTCGTTTTTTGGCTCCCTATATAGTTGTAGGTTTTTTAATTCAATGGATATTTCACTCACATGTCCCGCCAAATTGAAGTATGCATGATTAGTCATATTAACCGGTGTTGGCTTGTTGGTGGTTGCTTCAAAGCAAAAGCGCATACAATTATCATCCGTAATAGTGTAAGTAGCGGTGGCAACCACTTCACCAGGAAACCCCTCATGACCATCGGGCGAAATAAACTTGAAAACAACACCATCCGGTCTAATTTGATCCACTTCCCAAATGACCTTGCTAAAGCCATGAGTACCACCGTGCAACATGTGTTTTCCCAAGAAGTTTTTAGTAACCTCGTACTTTTTCCCATCGAGCATAAAGTTGCCATTGCCAACGCGGCTGCAAACCCGACCTACTGAACACCCAATATAGGGATTATTCTCGGTCAAGTAACCTAGGATCAAGATATGAAAATCTGATGAAACAACCTCTTATTGATAACAAAGCCTCACCTTCGATATTATCGAAGCCGAGCGTGATATCCTCTGCCATGCCATGCGAGTCCGGCACTTTTAGTGAAGTTATTGTGGCGCCGAAGGTTATCAACTGAAAGCAATTGCATTAACGATTCGCATGAATTTTAAGACGTTTGCTCTTGTGCTCTCACCTGCATCGACATCCTGCGATCATTGGTGATGGTGAAGCGCCTGATTGCCACTTCTTTCTTGGTTAGGGGATTGATTGTGGTACCGAAAGCATCCTCTGTCACGCAAACCATTTTGTCACTAAGTTAGCTTTTAGTTTTGTTGTTTCACACGGCTACAATTAATTTGGATTATTATTTTATATTTTATGTTTTTTTCCACACATATGTATGTATGTGTGTGTACTGTTTGACTACTAAAATCGCCGTTGGGCGAAAATATTCCTATAGTCGTTTCAAATTGAACGTCAACAAATCTTAGACAATTTTTGTATGTACTTTCCGTTTGACTGCTTTCATTTCTCTAAACTGTGAACAATTTTATTTCTCAACCTAAAGTGTACAAAGTACTTGTAGTCGAACTGCTAAAGCTACATAGCTTTTGTGTAATCAAGCGCTGCGCGTCTTTCAATTCACATTCAATGTCGCTCATATAGGAGAAGTGATAACGTCAAACGAGCGCGTAATCTATATTTTGCTTCCGAACGCGGTGCTGCTCAATTGCCACTTGTGGCTGCTTTAAGTAGGAGAACTCTAAATATGCACCAGTCAATGCTCATTATGCAACGCTTTGCTCTCAATAAACATACAGGTGGCTGTTTTTGCGAGAAGACTTTTATACAAGTCAACTCAAAATACTATGTATGTATATTTCAAACAAAACTAATTTATTTAGCACTTGAATATAATTACAAGCATGTGTAGTTAATAAATTACAAAAACTTGTTGGTTTTTCAACTAATTTGTTTGCAAGCAAAAACATGTATGAATGTATGTACGTATATACATTTTATATACTATTTTCGAAATATTCATTTACAGCAGTACATACACATAAGTATGTATGTATAGCATTATCTATTTGCTTCAAAGTTCCTTAAGTGAAATATCACAAAAAATAGTTTACAATTTTAAAAAAATTGACTGCTCCAAAAACTGTTAAGTTTATACATACATACATACAAGTACATTTGATAAATTTTAATGACTAAATAAATTCGACTTACAACGTATTACGGAGACCTCAAAAAGAGATAGTTTGAGTTTAGTTTTATATTTTAATTTCTGTTTTATATGTTGCTTGTGCACGACTTTTTGGCCAAAAACAACACACTAATGAGGCCGCAGCCACCGTATTCCCCAGATCTGCTCCCCTGTGACTTTTTCTTGTTCCCTAAACTGAAGAGGCCCATGAAAGGACGACGTTACGCTTCTCTTGACGAGATAAAGACGGCAGCGAAGGAGGAGCTGAAGAAAATAAAAAAAAAATGATTTTTTGAAGTGCTTCGAAGATTGGAAAAACCGTTGGCACAAGGTTATAATATCTCATGGGGATTACTTTGAAGGGGACAAAATAAATATTCATGAACAAATAAATAATTTTTGAAAAAACACAAAATTCGCGATACATTTTGAACACACCTCGTACATACACTTTATTTGATGAGATGTTGTTTGCTGCTGGGAATAGATGTTTATCAAGATATTTGTTTTGCTATTGTATATATTTCAGGAAATTGCTTTCACTAATTGACTTATTGATTGGTCATGCTAGATTCATCTATCGTTAAGTTGAAAATGTTGGATTGACCTTCAAATGCCAAGAAATATAGCATGAAGGTGAGCAGTTTGGGTACTCAATTATAAATGACCACAGTCTAAATTACCTTAGATTTCAAGAAATACGTTTTCGAAATTTTATCTAAATATTTAAATTCAAGCCACTCTTCTTACCTTATTATTTCACTATTACTACGATCGGGTTGTGACAAGGAGACTGCTTAATAATCCAATATAATTAAGCAGCACTTAATAAGTTTGTGGTCTTAATAGACGAGACGTTTACAACAATACGGTAATCTTATATTATATTATATACATATGTATGTACAGTCATTTGTATGCACTGGGATTTCAGGCCACAAGAAACATACATATGTATGTACGTGCAATGCACATTGTGCATACATCTATGTACATTCGTATGTACTATACATCGCACCTAGCTTCTGGTGTCAGCTAAGTGTCACTCTTTATATTCCCTTTAAATAAGCTTAAACTTGTTATCTAATCTTACATACATATGTATGTACATATGTATATGTTTAGTCATACCGTGCATGTACCGTTTGATAAATTATTGTGATTGTGTCACTACATTAGGGTGATTCCAAATTTGTGTCTGATTGCATTGTGGCCGAAGTATGGAAAGGTGGCAATATTTGAAACCAACCGGAACTCAGATAACCATCATTTCACCTCCCCTTCAAAAAATAACCCTTAGTATAAAATCTCTGTTCAATAATTAAAGTATGGCTAGTTGAAGCCCATAGCAAATTTCGTGAAGATGTCTCTTAAAATGAAAAAGTTCCCATACAAATATTTGATTCCGATGTTTCAAATCATATCGCAGCTACATATAATATGTACATATAAGTATACTATAATGGTTTGATATCGGCGGTTCCGACAAATGAGCAGCTTCCTGCACAGAAAAAGCTAAACGGACGAACAGACAGACGGACGTGGCTATATTGACTCAGCTCACCATGCGGATTAATTATATAAGTATGTACATATATACATATATACCTATGTACATATGTAAATATTTTATAAGGTCTCCGACATTTTCTTCTGGGTGTTAAAAACTTCGTGGTAAACTTATACAGCCTGTTCATTATTATTTTCAGCACACAAAGTCAGGTACAATTGTGACCAACTTCCCACCAAAATAAACTAGTAAGGAAGGGCTAATTTAGGGTGCAACCGAATTTTGTATACTCTTGCAACTTGAGTGCATCAAAGCTAAGGAAATACTTTACTTAATAACCGGACGATCAGAATCCAAGCAATTATATACATATTCAGTTGAACTTCCTCAACTCGAATCACCATAATTCACAAAAAAACTTCAAGTTAGAGAGATTTCAAGTTATGGAAGGAAATTTGTATGAAATTTGACTTCTATATATACATATACTTATTTATAATTTATATAATTCATATACATATATGTATATGTATATAACTTATACAATATATGTATATAGAGAAAGATAAAACTTACACTTACCGACATACATATGTGACAAAAGGTTTGATAGAAAAACAAAAATCATTATACGTACATAGAATATGAAAGTTGGAGTAGTATCGACCCGATTTTTATCTATTTTTACCAAAATGATCTAATATTAATATGCCACATATCAATAAAATGTTCCTTGAGGTTCACTAAAATACCATCAACAATCACATGGTGTAAAGTCATCCGAATATTAAGTATGTCTTTGCTATATGTTTCAAATGCAGTTTGATACCCTGAAGTCAAATCTGAAAACATAATTTTTCTATCACCCACTGACAATCTGTAACCTGCGGCTTTAGATTTTACTACACAACACATAGACTAACGGTGTCCGAATCGGTTACGTGTTCTAGTATGTTTAGATAGCAAAACATTCTTGGGTTAACATTCTTTTACGTTTTTGAAATTACTGTGTAAAATAGTGCCAAAAGTGTATTTTTATTTACTAGTGTAATATGCGATATAAAGTCACCTAGAAGTTCGAAAATTGTTGTGTCATATACATACCTATGGGAGCTAAGGGAAGTATTGGCCCTATTCAGCCCATTTTTGACCCACACCAATACCATAGTCAGGAAAAGATTGTATTTCAATTATACATATGTACATATATCTCGCATATTGGCCGATTTTGAACTAAAAAGTCAACTGGGGTTCAAATATTCTGCACTTAGCGGCTTGAACAGTTTGTTCTGCACTTGAACAATTTTGCAAGGTTCCTTCCCGTTATATTAATTTCTTCTTGATTAATACAGCGGAGCGGTGAAAAAATCAAATAAAATTTAAAATTTTGTTATATAGGAAGTAAGAGTGGTTGTAGTCCGATTTTGTCCATTTCGCTGTGAAAGAGAAATTGGTTGAAATCGGTAAAGCAGGTATTGAGTTATGTAGTTTTAATTAAAATTTCTTATGAAAATTGGCGGATTTGGCTGTTGTAATTTTAGTGGTCTAGAAGATATAAGTATGTATACATACATTAAATCTGTTAGAAAGCAGATCCGATAAATAAAATAATTTTGAAAACAAAAATCTGTTAGAAAGCGGAAACACGCCCATTGTTTCAAGAATTGTTTTCGGAGAGATGCCCTTTGCTATTGCAATCCTTTGTGTCAAATTATATGTAGGTTTATGTTTTATTTTATTGCTTAGTTGTAGCACTTTATAAGTTTTCTTTTAGTGACGCATTGTGGGCGTGGCAGTGGTCCGATTACCCCCACATCCAAACTCCGCAATACTTTTTTGTCAAAAAACACGTATACCAAGTTTGATTAAGTTATCGTATTTTTTGCTCATGATACAATTTGCTTGGATGGATAGATGGACGGACAGATAGAAAATCACTCGAATTTCGACTCGTCTCGTCCTCCTGATCGTTTATATTGGGTAGTCGAAAGTCTTTTCGTATTTCTAATCAAACTTCAACTTATTTCTTTATATTTATAATGAACTTTAATGCACCAAATATGTACCATTTTGGTCGACCACTTCTTGGCATTTTTCCGCTAGAGACATTATTCCATCCGTGTAAACCTTTTCTGGTTTCTTGGCGAAAAACTGCAACAAGTAATTTTCACAAGCCAACTTTACTCCATTAAGGGAGTTCTGCATTAACCGAAACATATGGTAGTCCGATGGTGCAAGGTCAGGACTATATGGTGGATGTATCAAAACTTCCCAGCCAAGCTCTTCCAGTTTTTGCCAAGTCATCAAAGTTGTGTGTGGTCTAGCGTGGTTGTGATGGAAGACGACGCCCATCTGTTGATCAGTTCTAGCCGTTTTTTTTATTGATTGCTTCAATCTCATCAGTTGTTGAAAGTAAAATGTAGAACCAATCATTTGACCCGGCTGGAACAGCTCATAGTGGATGATTTCTTTCCAATCCCACCAAATACTTAGCATAACCTTTCGAGGCGTCAATCTTGGCTTTGCAACCATTTGTTGAGTTTCACCACGCTTTGACCATGATCTATTTCACACATTATTGTCCTATTTAATCCTCTTTTCGTCTCCTGTTACCATTTGCTTAAGAAATGGTTCGGTTTCATTTCGTTTCAGCAAAGAATCGCAGATGTTAATTCGATCCATTAAACATTTCACAGACAATTCATGTGGTACCCAAACATCGAGCTGCTTTTTGTATCCAGCCTTTTTTAAATGGTTCAAAACCGTTTGATGACGAATGTTAAGTTCCTTAGCGATGTCATGGCTGCTTATGTGGCGGTCCTGGTCAATCTTTTTCATAATTTTATCGACTTTTTTAACGTTGGTCAACCAGAACAAAGTGCAACTTTCACATCGAAATTTCCAGAACGAAAGCGAGCGAACCATTGTTGTGCTAGACGCGCTGATACAGCATCGTCTCCGTAAATTACACAAATTTTATTGGTGGGCATCGTTTCTTCGAAGAAAAAATAATCGGTATAGTGTAATTTGTGTAGTGAATATATTACTAACAAATAAGGAAGGGCTAAGTTAGGATGCAACCCAACTGCAGCTTGCAAGAATCAAAACTAGCGAACTATTTTAAGGTGTAAAACCAATCTTATAGAGTAAAGTCAGCCGGAAGTTCGAAAATTCTGATATTACTCATATAAGGGCTAGGCCAAATTTTCGCTCAAATTTATCTATATCTTAGGCACAATACATACGCTGTTATGAGGAAAATACGCTATTTTATTTTCCTTGGGATAACACACATATTGGCCGGTATATGCGGTACAAAGTCACCTCGAAGTTCGAAAATCTTTACGTTAAGAATATGGGGCTAAGGGAAGTATTGGTCCGATTCAACCTATTTTTGACATGCGGACCTACCATCATAAAAGAAGAATTATTCCTTAATTCCAGTTATATATATACATAAGTACATCATACATTGACCGACATTTTCTATCAAAAGTCAACTTTAGGTGCCGCGATCTAAATATTCGGTACCTATGGGCGTGAACAGTTTTTATTGGATTTGAACAATTTTTGGTCATAAGGTGGCACACACTTTCATTATTCGTGCAAAGTTGTATCCCGTTATATTAATTGCTTCATGTACTATGAACGGAATCCAGTGGAATTTAAAATTATGGAAAGTCGGCGTGGCTGTTGTCCGATTTCGCCCCTTTTCACAATGTGACATAAAAGACTTATTGGAAGGCAGTACCATGCTCACTTTTCCAAAAGTTTTTTCCCACACTATTACTAAGGAACCTGTATACCGAGTTTCATCAAAATATCTCAATTTTTACTGAAATTGCAGCTTGCACGGGCAGACGGACGGAAAGACAGACAGTCAACTGAATTTCAAGTTTTCTCGTTACCTTGATCATTTATATAGTATGTATAAAAAACCCTATATCTATCTCTCTTAGTTTGCAGCAACTGGTTTCAAGAGTATAATAATAAGATGCTAATATTTTCAAATTTTCAAGCTTCAGTGTTTGGCAAAACAGGTGAATCGCTGCTACCGCGCTGATGTTGTTGTAGCAAATAGTTTGACAGTTGACGGGAATTGCATTATTGTAAGAACGATATAATGGGCAGACTAGCAGACTAATGTATTAACTTAAGAGACATTTGCACTGGAAATTATAAGAGTGAGGCCAATTCGTAAAAAATATTTATACAGAGTGTAAGGGGAAACAGAATATTGAGAATTAAATTAATTTACCCAGCTATGAATGAATTCGCAGCGTCAAGACTACCGTTGACATGGAAACGAAGCATTAACACTTTGCGACCGTATTAATTGTATGTATGGGTGTTAATTTTCGTTAAAAAATAAAATTAGTTAATTAAGATAGCTTTATACAAAAATTATGCGATATGAAACCCTGGTTTTTGAGAACATGTGTCACAAAAATAGTTAGTTTGGCGTCTTACGCCTGAAAATTTTCTGTTTGAACATAGAGAATAATATTTACTTTTTACATCTTCACAGTGCCGCAATATATGGAGTTTGCCATTAAGCCTTTCCTCTGTATCTGAGGACGATAGTCTTCCTGGTTTTTAAAATATTTCATTACGAAAATCACCTACAAGTTGTTCTTCCAATTTTCGGACAAACATAAAATATGACATAGGCGTCTTGTGTTCTCTTGTTGCTGACTCCTTATATGTATAACATTATTAGTTTTTGCTACATGAAGCCTTTTAATCACATCTGCAATATGTTTTCTATTTGTTTAAAATGTACCAGTTGAATAGCAGTTTAGTTTCAAAAGGCCCTGAGCTAATGGTATTCCTGTGAAAAATCTATCTGTATAGATATGACATCCTTTTGCGTCATGATTTGCGTTCAATAACTTTTGGTATATGGTATTCTGTACGGGCATCTGTCAACACATAAATACAGATTCCCCATTTGGTGGGCTTATTGGGATTGTAAGTTAAAAAACTAATTTTGGCTAACTAATTTATCTATCCGGTGTAAAATGCTCTTGGAATTTACCATCAATATAATCCATAAAATTGTTCACTTTGTTTATTCTGGTCATTATATTCTGATTTCCAGATACATTTTCATTCCAATGCAATATTTTCATTACCTTATTTCGAAAATCCTTAGTCCAATAATCACTTATTCTAGGCACCTGTATAGTGCCCAAAAAAGCTGTTAACTCCTCTTTTGTCAAATCGACCCATTTATTCCGAGTTGATGGTTTGGCATATTTACTTGTTTCTTGCACAATTTTTTCAAGAAGTGTATCTGTAAAAAAAAAGTATGAAAAAATCGATAGATTGCGTATGATGAACAAGTACATTGGGTCCAACACTTTTAAATCCGTTGAAAAATTGTTTTTTGATAAATGCTGGTTATTGTGCATAACATTTTCCAATGAGTAAATGCGTTTATACAATTACTCTCATCCCATCCTTTTCTTTTTCTTCACTATCGCTGGAAATATCTAATTGCATAACTCGTCGCTTTAGTGGAACTACATACATATGTTGGAGGATGGAGTCATGTGTAGAAGTTCAAGCAAGTGAGGAAAGTTCTCTGATCGCCATTCACTTGGGAGTGGCCAGAAACGATTCTTTTACATATGGATCAAGCAGCTTACGACTTCTGGTCTTTGACCAAGTATCTTCTGGGTAGCCTAAGAACATCCGATTAATGGCGAGCTAAAGTGAGAAGGCGAAACATACCCTCCGCAGGGTTGTGCGCTGGGTTTGGGACCCGCCACGTAAAATACAGTATCAATGACAAAGAACAACAAGCCTTGGATGAGAGACCCCTTTTTTATCACGACCATGGCAAACGAAATAAGGACTATGATTTGAGGGCATGCACCTGGAATGTCCGGTCCCTTAATTGGGAAGGTACGGCTGCTCAGCTGGTTGATGTTCTTGCGAAAATAAAGGCTGACATCACCGCCGTCCAAGAAATGCTATGGACGGAACAAGGACAAAGACGAGTAGGTCCTTGTGGCATTTACTACAGTGGTCATATAAAGGAGCGCAAGTTTGGTGTTGGATTTATGGTGGG
This sequence comes from Bactrocera correcta, assembly GCA_027475135.1. NCBI lineage: Eukaryota > Metazoa > Arthropoda > Insecta > Diptera > Tephritidae > Bactrocera > Bactrocera correcta. The sequence continues at coordinate 51,660,410 of CM050326.1, forward strand.
AGAGAGACTCCGTCGCCAAGTACTATCATTCACTCCGGTGAATGAACGTCTAGCCACAATCCGCATCAAAGCGAGGTTCTTGAACATATCGCTGATTTGCGCCCACGCCCGACGGAAGAGAAGGGACGATGTGACCAAAGATTCCTTCTATGAGCGCTTGGAGCGCACTTACATATGAGCGCTGCCCCCGCCACGATGCCAAAATTGTGCTTGGCGACTTTAACGCCAGGGTGGGCAAAGAAGGTATCTTTGGTACGACGGTCGGTAAATTCAGCTTCCACGAGGAAACATCCCCAAACGGGTTGAGATGCCGGGGCCCGAAATATGGTTATCTGTGGTACTAGATTCCAGCACAAGAAAATACATCAAGCTACCTGGCTGTCTCCGGATCGAAAAGCCACCAACTAGATCGATCATGTTGTGATAGACGGAAGACACGTCTCCAGTGTTCTAGACGTGTGTACGCTTCGAGGTCCTAACACCGACTCGGACCACTATCTTGTTGCAGCCAAGATTCGCTTTCGCCTCTATGCAGAAAAAAAACGCACGTCAACAAACACAAGGAAGGTTCGACGTCGAGAAGCAGCAATCACAACAGACAGCCGAACGATTTACTACTCGGCTTGCACTCCTGCTCTCTGAGAGCACTCGTCAACAACTCGGTATACAGGAACTGTGGGACGGCATTTCAAACTCCGTACAGCTGCAACCGAAACCATTGGTTTTCGGAAAATGCAAAAGAACAGCTGGTAAGACGAGGAATGCCGTGACGCAGCGGAGAGAAAACAGACTGCCTACCTCGCAACGTCACGATCGACCACAACACGTGCGTGATGGAATGGATGCCAAGAGTTGAAGAGGGAAACGAGACGCATTTGCAGACAGAAAAAGAAAGAGGGCGAAATGCGTGAGTACGAAAAGCTTGATAAGCTAGCCGACAAAAATTCGGCGGCTTACAGAAGGTTTTCAATACCGGAGCATACTCTTGTAGAACCCCCAAAGGTGATCTAGTAACCGATGCCCAGAGCATACTTAAATTATGGAGGGAACACTTCTCCAGCCTGCTGAATGGCAGTGAACGCACAATGCTAGGAGAAGGCGAACCCGATTCCCCAATCGATGACGATGGAGCAGACGTTCCATTTTCCGACCATGAAGAGGTTCGAATAGCAATTGCCCGCCTGAAGAACAACAAAGCGGCAGAGGCCGATGGATTGCCGGCCGAGCTATTCAAACACGGCGGCGAAGAGCTGATAAGTAGCATGCATCAGCTTCTTTGCAAAATATGGTCAGACGAAAGCATGCCCAACGATTGGAATTTAAGTGTGCTATGCCCAATCCATAAAAAAGGAGACCCCACAATCTTCGCCAACTATCGCGGGATTAGCCTCCTTAACATCGCGTGTAAGTTTCTACCGAGCGTATTGTGTGAAAGATTAAAGCCCACCGTCAACAAACTGATTGTACCTTATCAGTGTGGCTTTAGACTTGTAAATCAACAACCGACCAGATATTCACCATGCGCCAAATCTTGGAAACGACCCGTGAAAGTCTCCAGACTCAAGAAGGAAGCAAAGCAAATGGGTCTGGCAGTGAACGAGGGCAAGACGAAATATCTCCTGTCATCAAACAAACAGTCGTCGCACTCGCACCTTGGTTCTCAGGCCACTTGACAGTCATAACTTTGGAGTTGTAGATAGTTTTGTCTATTTAGCAACCAGCATTAACATCACCAACAATGTGAGCCTGGAAATCTTGATTACTCTTGCCAACAGGTGCTACTTCGGACTGAGTAGGCAAAGTAAAGTCCTCTTTCGACGAACAAAAGCAAACTCTATAAGTCGCTCATAATTCTCATCCTGCTATATGGTGCAGAGGTTTGGACAATGACAACAACCGATGAGTCGACGTTACGAGTTTTCGAGAGAAGAGTTCTGCGAAAGATTTATGGTCCTTTGCGGGTTTGCCACGGCGAATATCGCATTAGATGGAACGATGAGCTGTACGAGATATACCACGACATTGACGAAGTTCAGCGAATTAAAAGACAGCGGCTACGCTGGCTAGGTCATGTTGTCCGGATGGACGAAAACACTCCAGCTCTGAAAGTATTCGACGCAATACCCGCCGGGGGAAGCATAGGAAGAGGAAGACCTCCACTCCGTTGGAAGGGCCAAGTGGAGAACGACCTGGCTTTGCTTGGAATATCCAGTTGGCGCTACGTAGCGAAGAGAAGAAACGACTGGCGCACTGTCGTTGACTCGGCTATAATCGCGCAAGCGGTGTCTACGGCAGTAAAGAAGAAGAAGACATACATATGTCACAATCAGAATCACTATTGGAAATATTTTCAGAACAAATATTATCACTTTCTTCATCAAAGTCAGTGTTGAAAGAGTCCAAATAAAATTCGTCATCGCTACTTTCAGGTTCACGGAACATTTATTTCAGTAAATTCTTTTTGCCATTTTAGTAGGGGTAATTATTTTGAAATATTTTAAGAAATGAAATCGCCAAATCTAAGTTAAGCACAACTTATAAAATATTCGATTTGAACGAATCGGCAACGGTTAAAAAAGCTTTGGTCGTTGGGAAGCAAGCATACGACTGGAATGGTAAAAAATGCTTTGGTGGATGAGAGGAAACATATGTACGGTCGTAAAGGGTTAAACAAAAGCGGAAACCGAAATTTCACATTTTATTAATGCCGAAGAATATGTAAGAAATTAATGTTTCTGTCAAATATAACCAAACTTTCGCTCAAAGAATTTTTTATTAATGTCGAAGGATGAGTAGAAAATTAGTACTTTTTAACAAATATAAACAACTGTTGGCTTACTGCCAAACTTAAATAAAAACGGTAGCGGTAAATAAAAACGGTAAATAAAAAAAGAATTTTTGACAGTAAAAATTCTTCATGCTATTAAGTTTACCTTAATAAACGCGGCGACAACACTAGGGGTTGAAAACTCGATTTTGACAGCGCGTTAAGAAGTTTTGCATTAAATTTCATTTGTACGAATTTTAGAATTTAAGTAGTAATATGACGTAAAGTCAAATTATACGGATACTGCGTCGGCGTTAACGAATCCCTCAACGCTTTAATTTAGTTATTGCAGTAAGAAAACAAATCAGCTTAAAAGTGACTACTCTACATAAATTAGAGTCATACCTTCGTTATGAAAAACATGTAGTTAAATCAAAATAATTTTAATACGAGTTATGGTAATGTTACAGAAGTCTCAAATACCATCTTAATAAGAATAAGAAAAGAATATACTCGTCCAAAACCGAACACTTTCCTCCACAACGTGTCTTCACATGGCGAAAGTTTATCATTTTTACGACATCCGTTTTATTCCATTTGCCATACACATAATTGAAATCACATTTGTCAATTTTTTAGATGATGACTGGTACCAGCAAAAACATAGTCCCTAGGAGTGATCAAAATACAAATAAGTTACAAAAGCCTGCTATTATTGCATTGCATGGCATGTTGTTATTTTTAAAATTATAGGTTTTTGAGTAACAAAATTATTAATAAGTATGACCTCAAAATCCAAAGTCGCGAACTGGGAATTAATCTTTAGACCCATGGGAATTAATTTTAGACCCATGGTTTCTTGGCAAAACTTTCTAAGAATTTTCTGTAGTTTTCGCTTTTGCTAGCCGCTTTGTTGGTTTTTTTCCACCTATACAAATCGACCCGGCCTAATGTATATATGTACATACGTACATATCATGAATTATAAACAGAAAGAATAAAACTTAAAGAATAGAATATTCAGATTTATTATAACAGTGTATCTTCGTTCCAAAAATAGATAAATTTAAGCGAAAACTTGGCCTATATATGTAACTTATAGCAGGATTTTCCAAGATCCGGCTGACTTTACTCTATATGATTAGTTTTACACCTTAAAGGATTTCCCAAAAATCACAGAAACTTCAAATTCAATGGGGAATGTTTATTATCATTCGAATGAACATTCTATGGTTCTTATTTTGAGAAGATAATCTCTTTTAAATGTTGGCTGCGGCTATGTCTCAGATGACTCATCCGTTGAGTCCAATTTTCATGAATCGTTCGAACATTTCGGCCCGTAACTGGCGAATGACACTCGTGATGTTTTGCTTCAATCGCAGGGAGATTTTTCGTATAGACTTTAGACTTTACATATGCCCACAAGATAAAGTCTAATCGAATTGTTCTCTCAATAAAACTCTTTATTAATGCGATTTGTGGGGCCGCCTTTTTGAAACCAACTGTCGCCGAGATTACGAGCTTCAATTTCAGGCATCAAGTAATCGATTATCATGGTGCGATATCGGTCACCATTGATGATTTCCCACAGAGCGAAGCGATGTCGCTTGGGAAAGTCGAGCTGCTCCAGTACTTGCACTAGCTTTATTTTGTATGTTTTAAATTTATGATTTTGGCCTAAAATGCTCAAAGTTGTTCTATACATCAGTCCGAGTTGCTGTGAACGGCGCCGAATGGACTCTACGGTCTTGGTGCACACTCTCAGCTACCGTTGCTATGTTTTCTTCAGTGCGTGCTGGACCGTGGTCTATTCGGTTGGATATTATACAAAAAGAAATGTTGGATCTCAAGATGGGCGATAAAGTACGGTCAGTGGCTAAATTATGTTGACCATATGTTTAGCGAAGCGCCCGAAAAACTTTCTTTACAGAACGTGAATTTTCGTAATAAAGTACGACCGAGTTGAAAACGTTGTTCAGGCTCCTTCCCCTGATTAAATGCAAACATTCTTGAACAAAACAGACCATTTTCAGTGACTTTCAGGTATTTTCATTCGTGGGTCACAGTTTTATTCTCATATTTATTCTAATAATAATGCACTAAACAAATCCATTATTTAACATAAAACAACAATTGTATGGAAGGAAAACTCAAAAATTGCGTTGACAAAAGTGTACATACATACAGTAAGTTCATACTTTGTACATTGTTATGATAAAGGTAAATTACCGCAGGCATTTTCCTTGCATTTCATTATGTTTACTTTTTGATATTTAATATATTTAGTTGTGGTTTGACAACTTAAATAGTTATAATGGTTCCGTGAAAAGAAATATCAATTGATGTAAGAAATTTGCAACCCTGATTACCAGCAGTTCTACCAACTACCACAAGCGTCTTAACAGTATTCCGTTATCTATAAATGGGTCGGCTTTAGTATACCATCCCAGGATTTCGGGAATAAAATGGGTATGGTCGGATAGAGGAGGTTCTCCAGATCACGAATATATATGGTTATAGCCGCAGGAAGCTTATAGTTTTCGAGTTATTCGCGTTTTAAGTTGAAAATTTGCAATATTTTAATTACATATTTTCGATATATAAAATTAATTTTGCACTTATATTTTTCACTTTTATATACATTAACACATCACTTATTCATTTTGCACACATTTATTTTATATAATATAGTTCAAAAATAGCTTTTAATACACATTTAAATTATTGTTGAATTTGATTACTTAAGAATAACAAATGAATTGCAAACTGTCATATAATCAGTGTTACCTTATCGACATCATTTGTAAAAATAAATGTGTCAAATAATCAGTGTTACTATAGTAAAATATTTTACAAACTAAAATAAAAAACAAAAATATATAAAGAAATATTATACCCTAAATACAGGAAACATAATCGTTGATAAACATTAAAAAAAAAATATAAAAAATTTAAGTGGCTGCCAATGTAAAAATGAGTTCTACGGGAGAAACAAAATGTATATACCCGGTGTTGGACCGACCAGGGTTATTTTTTTGAAGCGCGGGCGAAGGCCGCCCACGCAAAAAGGAGTTCTACGCAAAGAAGTAGCAATGTCATAGAGGGTATAACAACCACTCTAACATCAATGCGATCTAACGGATATAAGTACTGCTACTTTTAAAGCAAAGTACCGTTGCTTTTATTTGTCATTTTTATAATTATTTCGTGTTTGGAAGATTAAGCTGTGTGGACAAATAATTATATTAATTTTTATTAAAATTACGGAAATATTTTTGAAAAAAAAAGGAAAATAATTCGTCAGGTATGACAAATTATGTAAATATTGAAAAGAATATTTAAATCATGTTTCTAATACTTTGTTATAATTATATGTAGATCTAAAAAAAGAAGAGACTATAAATGTTCGCAAATCAAACAAATTGAGCGTGTCAGAGGTAAAGAGAATGTGGAATATTTCAAAAATATTCAGCACATTTCAAACAAAGGAGAGCTGCATATTATTTTGCGAATAGGAGGGTCTCATTGCCAGAGGAAGGACTTGCAGGGTGCATAGACTGCCGATGGTGCTCTCCATGACGGGAAATAGCACCGTCGGTACGTTTAGGTGCCGAAGAGGATCTTGCCGAATGCGTTCCGGAATGTTAAAATACCGTTGCCACAAGTTTTTTACTTAATGTTTTGCTACGCATCGCACTGGTCGCATGACGTAGTAAGAAAAAACAGTATCGTCAGGGAATCTATTTTATCTAGCGCTACCATATGTGACTGGTATAATTACTGTCGCGAAGCGGTAGTTTTATATCAAGTGGAAAATCAGGAGGCGGTAGGTAAAATAGGTGGCCCTAGCAAAAAGGTCCAAATTGATGAAAGCAAATTCGGGAAGAGGAAATTCAATAAAGGTAAGGTTAAAAATATACAATATTAGGTACTTACTTATATGTTTTTCTCATTTTAGGCAGGAGTGTGGAAGGTCACTGGGTGTTGGGGATGATTGAGGATGGGAGCGACGACCTGCGGCTGGAAGTATGCCCAGATAATGTTAAGTCTGCGGAGGTGCTCATACCCCTGATTAAGAAGCATGTTGCGCCAGGAACTACAATAAGCACAGATTGCTGGAAGGCGTATGATGGTTTGGCGAATCACGGGTATAAGCACCGAAAAGTGAATCACAGCGATCCGGACAATCCATTTGTGGCTGAAGATGGAACGCATACGCAGCGAATAGAGTCCCAGTGGCGTGTGATTAAAAGGTTTTTTGCGAGGGACAACCACAACAATCCCGCAAACTTCGCCGACCTAATTTTTGAGTATGTTTGGCGGAAAAATGTGGCCAACAGACACGAAGATCCTTTCGTCAAATTATTAGAGGCAATAAAATTTATATACAAGCCTTAATACACGTTTGTTTTATTAAATTTAAATAATTTCTTTATATTTTATGTTTTCCTTTCTCTTATTTGGGGTATAATTTGTTTACTTAATTTCTTTTAGTTATTTTACACGCAAAAAGGAGTTCTACGCGAAAAAAATTTGGTACACCCCGGTGTTGGACCGACCAAGGTTATTTTTTTGAAGCGCGGCCGAAGGCCGCCCACGCGAAAAGGAGTTCAACGCAAAAAAATTCTGATACATCCTGGTGTTGGACCAACGAGGGTTATTTTTTTTGAAGCGCGGCCGAAGGCCGCCCACGCAAAAAGGAGTTCTACGCGAAAAAAATTTGTACACCCCGGTGTTGGACCGACCAAGGTTATTGTGTTTTATAGGTTGTTGATTTTCGTATTTGGAGTATAATCTGTTTCCTTATTTCATTTAGTTATTTTACAAATGATGTTGATAAGGTAACACTGATTATATGACAGTTTGCAATTCATTTGTTATTCTTAAATAATCAAATTCAACAATAATTTAAATGTGTATTAAAAGCTATTTTTGAACTATATTATATAAAATAAATGTGTGCAAATGAATAAGTGATGTGTTATTGTATATAAAAGTGAAAAATATAAGTGCAAAATTAATTTTATATATCGAAAATATGTAATCAAAATATTGCAAATTTTCAACTTAAAACGTGAATAACTCGAAAACTATAAGCTTCCTGCGGCTATAACCAT
>CM050326.1:52311151-52364042 GCA_027475135.1 Bactrocera correcta
GCTTGATGTATCTTCTTATGCTGGAATCTAGTACTACAGATAACCATATTTCGGGCCCCGGCGAAGTCGATCAGCCTCAACCCATTTGGAGATGTTTCCTCGTGGAGGCTGAATTTACCGACAGTAGTGCCAAAGATACCTTCTTTGCCACCCTGGCGTTAAAGTCGCCAAGCACGATTTTGACATCGTGGCGGGGGCATCTCTCATAAATGCGCTCCAAGCACTCATAAAAGGCATCTTTGGTCACATCGTCCTTCTCTTCCGTCGGGGCGTGGGCGCAAATCAGCGATATGTTGAAGAACCTCGCTTTGATGCGGAATGTGGCTAGACGTTCATTCTCCGGAGTGAATGATAACGGGTGATTTTTTTGAGGTTAGGATTTTCATGCAGTAGTATTTGACAGATCACGTGGGATGTCAGACATGGTGTCAAAGAGAAAGATGCTCAGTATGCTTTGACATTTCATCATGAATAGACTTACTAACGAGCAACGCTTGCAAATCATTGAATTTTATTACCAAAATCAGTGTTCGGTTCGAAATGTGTTTCGCGTCCGTGTCCGATGAGCGATGAGGCTCATTTCTGGTTGAATGGCTACGTAAATAAGCAAAATTGCCGCATTTGGGGTGAAGAGCAACCAGAAGCCGTTCAAGAACTGCCCATGCATCCCGAAAAATGCACTGTTTGGTGTGGTTTGTACGCTGGTGGAATCATTGGACCGTATTTTTTCAAAGATGCTGTTGGACGCAACGTTACGGTGAATGGCGATCGCTATCGTTCGATGCTAACAAACTTTTTGTTGCCAAAAATGGAAGAACTGAACTTGGTTGACATGTGGTTTCAACAAGATGGCGCTACATGCCACACAGCTCGCGATTCTATGGCCATTTTGAGGGAAAACTTCGGACAACAATTCATCTCAAGAAATGGACCCGTAATTTGGGCCCACCAAGATCATGCGATTTAACGCCTTTAGACTATTTTTTGTGGGGCTACGTCAAGTCTAAAGTCTACAGAAATAAGCCAGCAACTATTCCAGCTTTGGAAGACAACATTTCCGAAGAAATTGGGGCTATTCCGGCCGAAATGCTCGAAAAAGTTGCCCAAAATTGGACTTTCCGAATGGACCACCTAAGACGCAGCCGCGGTCAACATTTAAATGAAATTATCTTCAAAAAGTAAATGTCATGAACCAATCTAACGTTTCAAATAAAGAACCGATGAGATTTTGCAAATTTTATGCGTTTTTTTTTTAAAAAAGTTATCAAGCTCTTAAAAAATCACCCGTTAGTACTCGGCGACGGAGTCTCTATCCCACCACGAATCTAACAATAAACTTGCGCTTCTTGTCACTGTAGTAAATGCCACAAGGACCTACTTGTCTCTGTCCTTGTCCCGTCCATCGCATTTCTTGGATGGCGGTGATGTCAGCCTTTATTTTCACGAGGACATCAACCAGCTGGGCAGCGGCACCTTCCCAATTAAGGGACCGGACATTCCAGGTGCATGCCCTCAAATCATAGTCCTTAATTCGTTTGCCATGGTCGTCATCAAAAGAGGGTTCACTTATCCGAGGGTGTTTAAACTTTTTCATTGGGGGCGGTTTTTAAGTGGCGGGTCCCAAAGCCAGCGCACAACCCTAAGTAGGGAATATTTCGCCTTCGCATTTTAGCTCGCCTTCAAACGGATGTTCTTAGGCTACCCAGAGGATACTTGGCCAAAGACCGGGAAATCGTGAGCTGCTTGAGTCATATGTAAAAGAATCGTTTCTGGCCACTCCCAAGTGAATGGTGATCAGAGAACTTTCCTCACTTGCGTGAACTTCTACACATTACTCCATCCTCCCCTTTTAACACATATCTCAATAAATTAAAAGAATGTTGGTGAAAACTAACTTACGAATTTCGGACATCTTCTCCACAAGGTTCTGAGTATACTGTGCCTTAATATTTCGTTATCATTCAATTATAGGGATTGTTGTGTGCTCTAATATGAACAACTTTACTATTGCAATGGAGTAAGAGTGAGGGACAGACTGACGGTCTGGAAATGGACTCAGCTTATCATGTTGATAATTTGTGTTACCTTTTAGATGTTACAAACACCGTAGCACACTCAATATACTTACCCTGTTCAGGGTACACAAATATTTATTTTTATTATTCAGTTCTCTATACTTCAAAGTAAAGTAATTTATACTTATTTTGGTTTTGATAATAGTCATGAAAACTTATTGGTCTTAATTAACATATAATTATCACAAATATCAATTGAATAGTATCTCCAGAAGTTTATTTGCTCTAGCAGATACCTTCTTCTTCTTCTTGTATTAAGTCCACCAGCAGATACCTACTGTGCATTAATATCTGCTATAATGCAGTTGAATGAGGGGAACGGCCAAACTATTATTGCAATGACTAAAGCTAGGAGAACTGCATACATTTGCAACTATTCTCAAACACCTACACAAACCACCAATGATTACCTATTGAATCCGTCTTTCGCTCCTTTTCTTGTTTTAACTCATTTAGTTGAATCTGATTTCAAATTCATCGTTGACTGCAAAACGAGATTTTATTGTCTATTAAGAGCAGGTGTTGAGTTGCGCTGAATTCTCAAAGACACGGCAGTTATAGTAGAGAAACAACACCATCAAACGTTTGACAAATACGTTCTGGATTGAGGCATGCAAGAAATCGCTTTTGTGTGTTATAATATTGTGCAGAGCGCTTCTTACTACCCAAGTGAGTATATGTATGTATTATAAGCCAGACATGTGAACATTAGAGCGGGTTAAATTACAGGTGGCGAAAAAATAAAACATCGCTTATGTGGAAGATGTTCTACGAATCATTCTGAATAACTTTGTCTAAGAGACTATGGTTCTTAGTCCGGTTCAAAGACAGCGATTTTAAGACAAAGTTTTTCAGAGATTATAAAAAAAAGGTTTCCTTTGATAATTTTTCGAAATCGGCAATATCAGAAAACTATATCACTTAACTCCCATACAACCGATTAATCATAGTTTTTAAACCTCTCCTTGATAATCGCTAACTCGAAACCAGTTTGAGGCCAGTAGTCTCTTAGGCAAAGTTGTTCAGAATGATCCGTAGAAGATTTTTCAAGTTGATAATTATAGTACGTGAATTTATAGAACAAAAATCGAGCCGATTTAGTTCACATGTCCAACACGCAAACGTCAATAAGATTCCTCTTGAAATGCTGGTATTTAGCGCGATCAAACGAAACATAAATCTCTACACCTTCTTCTGCTTCATTGCAAAAGTAAAAACTCTGAGAGCTTATGTTGTTGTTAAAATGCAGGCAGCAGTTGCTGATTGACAAACAGTCTGTACACTGCTTTTCCTCTCTAATTGTATAAATGTGGAAATTATTGAATTCTGTTTTAAGTCAAATACAAATATGTTGATTTGTTGAGCTGTTATTGATTTCTTTAGGTCCATAATTTTCAATTAGCCAATCATATTTTTACTCCTCTGCAAGTCTGTTTTTTTTACTTCCACGATAGCAGTATCATAAGACGTCGCTGCATTACGCCAGTTGTGCGATTTATTGAAAGTCGATGTAGTGAACTTAAAATTCTTCTTGTTGCTTCCTCAAAAAACCATCTTGATGGGACTGTATTCGAACTACAAGAAGTTTGGTGATTTTTGCTGTGATTCTAATCCATGTGATTCCTCTCTAGTTGTTATATATGGATAGATCGCCTTTTTTGAGGACCTTTACCAGTATGCCTGCTAACCGTTCGTCCAGTAGTTGTTTTTTCGCGCTAAAATTCTTCAAAAAAGGAGCGAAATGACATACGCTCCTCGTCCGAAATTCAGCTCTTTGCTTGTTATTTGTATGTATTTTACTTACTCATTTCATGGTCGCCGCAAACTAAACATCTGCTACATGAAGAAGACTGCAACGGTATTAGCGTGTTTGCAATACTTGGTTATACGAAGTATTAAGATAGAGTATGAATCGCCGTATCGAGAGCGAGTACTACTTCGGCAAACCGCCTGAAACGTTAAGCAAGCAGTTCAAATTACAAGTTGATGAAACTTTAAATATTTGTGCTGACGCAATGTCAGCAAACATTACAATACTCATACATACGCGGAGGTTAACACTGGACGGTTGGTATTGACATTTAAAGATTGGCAAACGCATTAAAATTGGATCTTACCTTTTCACTCATATGTACATACATACAACAAGCAGGAATCGATAAGCAAAATGTTTTGAAGGGGTTAGAGACCTTATTGCTGCATTTTCATAATAAAAATCTTATTTGGTGGAACTCGATGGGATATCCCTTGTTTCAGGATATTATTCTACCCAAATTTGCATGTATAATAACACACAGAATATAGGTACTTATGTATACATATATGTATGTAATACGAGTTCTGAATGTTGAAGGTCAAAACAGTTTTCCCACCAAAAAATAGTTGTTCTGTCTTTCAGCAACCTATTTAGTTGGTTGGCACTTACAGCCTTCAGGCGAATAAAATAAGTCTTTGTGGATTTCGAAGTTGCTTACATACCAAGGAGCACTTACAATGCTTCTTAAAGTTTTCGATTGATATTTTTGGAGGATTTCAATGTTGGATATACTAGCCGTACCCCATAACTGCATTGCTTATGTCCATACTGGCTTAAGAATTGACTTGTAAGGTCGTAATTTATTTTCAAGGCTAAGTTGTGATCGCTGACCTAAAAGCCAGTACATTTATTTAGTTTTATATTTGAGCTGATTCGTTTTTTCTTTTATGCGAATCTTCCAAGTAAGTCGCCTGTCCAAATAAAGACCAAGATTTATTTATTTTCACAGTTTCACTTTCAGGTAACGGGTGATTTTTTTGAGGTTAGGATTTTCATGCATTAGTATTTGACAGATTACGTGGGATTTCAGACATGGTGTCAAAGAGAAAGATGCTCAGTATGCTTTGACATTTCATCATGAATAGACTTACTAACGAGCAACGCTTGCAAATCATTGAATTTTATTACCAAAATCAGTGTTCGGTTCGAAAAGTGTTTCGCGTCCGTGTCCGATGAGCGATGAGGCTCATTTCTGGTTGAATGGCTACGTAAATAAGCAAAATTGCCGCATTTGGGGTGAAGAGCAACCCGAAGCCGTTCAAGAACTGCCCATGCATCCCGAAAAATGCACTGTTTGGTGTGGTTTGTACGCTGGTGGAATCATTGGACCGTATTTTTTTAAAGATGCTGTTGGACGCAACGTTACGGTGAATGGCGATCGCTATCGTTCGATGCTAACAAACTTTTTGTTGCCAAAAAAGGAAGAACTGAACTTGGTTGACATGTGGTTTCAACAAGATGGCGCTACATGCCACACAGCTCGCGATTCTATGGCCATTTTGAGGGAAAACTTCGGACAACAATTCATCTCAAGAAATGGACCCGTAAGTTGGCCACCAAGATCATGCGATTTAACGCCTTTAGACTATTTTTTGTGGGGCTACGTCAAGTCTAAAGTCTACAGAAATAAGCCAGCAACTATTCCAGCTTTGGAAGACAACATTTCCGAAGAAATTCGGGCTATTCCGGCCGAAATGCTCGAAAAAGTTGCCCAAAATTGGACTTTCCGAATGGACCACCTAAGACGCAGCCGCGGTCAACATTTAAATGAAATTATCTTCAAAAAGTAAATGTCATGAACCAATCTAACGTTTCAAATAAAGAACCGATGAGATTTTGCAAATTTTATGCGTTTTTTTTTTTTTAAAAAATTATCAAGCTCTTAAAAAATCACCCGTTATTATGGAGCCATTTAATATTGGGGTGGGGACATTTTTCAGTCCTTAACGTAAACGTTATTTGAACGGATTTCTGTGTATTTACATCTATCTTCCAATTCTTTAACCATTTTTCTACAATATTAAGTTGTTCTTGTAAGTGAAGTGAGGCATCACTAGGATTAAAAGTGGTGGCAATAAATGCCGTATCATCAGCATAAGTTGCTACCTTAGGCCATTACCCGATCGGTAGGTCAGCTGTAAATATTGTATATAACACGGGGCCAAAGACGCTCTTTTGGGGTCAACGTCAATCGATTAAAGCTCAGAAAATGTATCTTTTTCCTGGACATAGAATGTATGATTGCTTCAAAATGATTTTATAAGTAGGTATTAAGGCGCTGGAAACCATTTCTTTATTTTATAAATTAACCCTGGGTGGCATACTTTATCAAACGCTTGTTTAACATCTAAAAAGACTCTTGCGCAGTATTGCTTACATTCGAAAGCACTTATGAAAATTTTTAAAACAATTCGATGACATTGCTCACAAGTTCCATGCCCCCCTTCTAAACCCAAACTGGTGTTCTGGTAATATGTTTTGGTCCTCTAAAACAGGTAACATTCTCTTTAAAAATATCCTTTAAAATATCTTAGAGAAGAACGCCACTAAACTAATTGGACGGTATGAAGGAGGGTAGTGCTCCGGTTTATTGGGTTTTGGAATCATTATTATTTCAGCGTATTTCCATTGACTTGGATAGTGGTCGAGTCTGAGCATAGCATTGTAGATGTAAGTATGTAGCCTGATACATTTTTGGGGCAGGTGTCTAATAGTAAGACCATCGATTTTATCAAACCCAGGCGTTTTTTAAGTTTAATTTTCTTTATCTCAGTCGTTACTTCCTTGATAGAAATTCTTCGAATAGGCAGGCTCGTCTGGCAAGGCGATTCTAGGAAGTTTTGTACTTCAGTAGTGTTTTCATTATCTGGAATAACGTTTGGTCAAAAAAACTGAATGTAAATGGTAAGCAAAAGCTTCGGCTTTCTCTTGATTATCTTTGCACCTGTGATCATAATCCTTTTTCTCCTACTGGGTCTCTTTAGATATTTGGTTGGCTTCCGAAGGTTATGTTCAGGGTTGTTTGCATTGGGTTTTAAAATTTCCTTAGATACTCTGATGTTTCATCATTGGTCGTCTTGTTCAAAAGTCTTTTATCAAGAGGACTACGACTAATTTGCCATCTTTTCCTGAGTAACATTTTCTCTTTAATTAACCGTCTTAATCTAAGGGAAAGAAAGGGGTTTTTTTAACTTCGTTAACACTTGATTGTGAAGTGAAAAGAAATCCCGCTTCATGGATACTATTTTTAAAATTTTCAACTGCTAAGTCAATCTCATCGCTAGATTTTACGCCAGTTTCTAAATGCTTCTATATCCGTATTTTGGGTAATAATCTTGTAGGGTTTTTTTCCATACTTGACACAGTAGTTCCAAAAGTTACAATTATTGGTGAATGATCAGAGTTTAAATCAAAGCTCTTCTTAATGTGGATTTGGGGTGTTGTGATACTCGTATACCTTTGTACACAATAAAATCCAACAGGTCCGGTCTTTTTCGAGGTTCACTAGGCCAGAATGTAGGTTTTCCGATAGAAATATGCATACATTTAATTTGAATAGCTGCAGCTTGTATATTTACTAAATTCACGTTATCAAGTTTTTTGAATTTAAGAGTGTTTTTAACAATTACTGCTGCACCTCCATGTACCTTATCAGACAAATGGTTAGCATTTCTGACTTCATACCCTTTATATATAATATATATATATGATTTTCTAGTAAAGTGGAGTATTATCGTATTAAGTAAGTTGCTTATTTGCTCAGCTTGTTTTTTTAGAAGTTTTTCAATTCTTGCCTTGATTGTTTATATTATCATTTTCCACTACCTGAGCATAAGTTGGCTGATTGTTGTTGAGGTTTAAGTTATTTAATTGACTACTTGGCCTTATGAAGTTTGGCTGGCTATAATTGGGCAATGTTATCCAAAACATTGGTAGCAGACTTTCTAGTATCTCACTTCTCTCACGCTCTTGTTCAGCCGCATTTTTATCATTCATTATAATATCAGGGTTTGTATTCTTTGTGAATGTTTCTCCATCATCGTTATTTAAAATATTGAAATTTGGGTTTAAAATCCTTTCATGTGCATGCGCCATAATCCAGTGCCCGGGTTTCTTTCTAGTCACATTTGGTGAGTTCTGAATTGATCTTTTCGTAGGTCGTTTTCTTACTTTTTGCCATCCTATAACGTCATCAACATCGTCGTCATTTATGTTGTTGTACTTACAATAATTTAGCGAACAACAGGGGTCACAATTTTTTTTTTTCTGTTTTGTTTTTTTAGGAAATTATTTTGCGATTGATTATTTTTTTTTTCACTATGCACGAGGCACGCTAAGATCCCATCAATAGGGCAAATCGAAAGTGAAAAAGTCAACGTAAAATGTGTAGTAAATAACCAGTAATAAGTGTAACAAGTAAGAAAGGGCTAAGTTCCGGTGCAAACGAACATTTTATTTGTTTATGCTGTTGCAACTTGCAGAAATCAAAGCCCGGGAAATACCTTACGATGTAAAACCCCAAACCAGAGGATCGAAATCTTAGCAAATTTTTTATATACATACACCATATAACACTGTGATCAAATTGAAAGGTGAATTTTGTCCATATCACCTCCTTCACAGTAATCCCCTCCCGCGTCGGATTTTTCCAAGTGCTATGATGACTGGAAAATTCGTTGGCATAAGTGTATTGCAGCGGGAGGGGATTATTTCGGCATAAGATTTGTTAGAAAACCCAAAATAATTAAGGGGTCAGTAGGATAATCTTTTTCTTTTTTTGGGTTTTCAGTTCCCCAATACCCTTAGAATTAATGTAAAACACCTCTTTAACATTGGAAGGTTTCGAAAAAGGCCCAAAAATAATAATACCGCTCGACGTTCGGAGCGTTTGGAGTGCACATCTGGCACTTTAAAGGCGTTTTTCTCAAAACATACTTTTTTAAACTGGCGGACATGATTCCGGTCGAACTACTCAACCAATTTGCTTAATTTTATTTTAATGTTCACAAAACGCCTGGCTATCTAATTTTTATATAATTTATTGACAATGGTATGACAAAATTTATGTAAGAAAAACATGGTGAAAAAAATTTAAAAAAAAAATTAAATAATTTTTTTTTTTATCAACATTTTTTCATGATTCTAGTAGGGACGATAACCATTCACGTGCTTTTTAAGGATAAATATGCTTTTTGTGTTTTAGATGATCCAAACATGAGAAATCTTATCCGTCAGTGAAAAACCGCTTCTCATTTACACAGCCATTTTCGGAAAAAATTTGTTCATACACTTCACGATATACTTTATGATATGTGTGATGTGAAAAATAATACTACTGACCCCTTAAAATTTCTCTGTTCTTAAAACGCATGGCACATCCATCATTGCGCAGTGCTGGCGCAATGCGCTTATGCTTTTCTTGCGGCACAGATGTCGGGATCTTACGAGAGCACTACGCAACGATCGATGTGCCATACGTTTTAAGAGAGGTAAGGGGACAAAAAATTCAGTATCTTTGGAATGGTATGAATGAAAAAAAATTGTTTTACAGATTATTAATCTATATAAATAAAAATGAATCCACAAAATGTATGTACGCTCATAACTTTCATACGACTGAACCAAATTTGATAATTGTTTTTTTAATGTGTTCTTTGTGGCTCAGGGAAGGTTTAGAAATAAAAATACCTTATTCTTTTAACTAGGAAAATTTGGGAAAAATTCCCAAAAAATAACTTATTTTCATATATGTGGGTTTTTTTTTTTAATTTTTGTTTGTTTTGTTTTTCAATATTTTGATTTGTAAATTATTTGAATCGTTCAATTTCGGTCGCTTGCTTTTTTAATCCAGCTATTAAAAAGAAAAATTTTTAAAAATTATTCAGTGAAAACTTTATGCATGTTTCACATAAAAAGATCAATTACAGATTGAAATTTGTTACGAAGCCACGAAGAGGTCGCGCTAATATCGGTCGGCGTTCTGTTTGGGATCAATTTATGGCAGCCTAAGGGAAGGCAATGCAGTAAGTACTCCCCGGATGCGATGACATATAGTACGTGCTGAATTATGGACCGCGATAGCTACTCAGCGATCGTCACGATGTCGCAACATGACTTTTCAATCAACAGTTACGATGTTTGATGGACTTTATGTTGAATCAACGTGCTGTTAGATGCTGGATGTACTCTGTTGAGGGGCAAAAAAGAGGTTTGCCGCTTCTTCTTTTTTGGATGGTGGATGGTGGTTACATTAGATTAAATTGATGCAATCATTTTTGCGGAAATTCCTGATCCAGAGATAGATCCAGAATTATACGAAGTGGTAAAAACCAATATGGTTCATAAACATTGCGAACACCACAATCCTTATTCGCTTTGTATGTCTGACAATAAAAGCACGAAACACTATCCACTTGCATTTCTTTAGGAAACGCAAACTGGAAATGATGGATATCCACTGTATATGCGTCGCTCACCAAACGACAATGGCAGAACATTTAGCATTCAATTTAGAGGAGTGAATATCGAAGTTGACATCACATGAATCGTACTATATTCGCCACTGTTGTCTAATTCACATTCAAAACTTGAGTATTACAGTTTGGTGAAATCACTGAAATACGTTTGCAAATACATCACTAAAGAAAGCAACATTGCGATTATTGGCCTTGAATGATATAAGATCAGTAAGTATCAAATGGGTCGATACGTGAACTGCAATAAAGCGCTTTGTAGGATATTTACTTTTGCATTTCATGAAAGTTTTCCGACTATGGTGCGCCTCTCGGTTCAACTTCATTTATGTCATTGCGTGAATGGTAGAGTATTTCCAAGCTAGCAAGTACAATTAGTGGAACATGATAATAACAGGAATCAAATGATGGACAATGCGATAGCTACTCCGCACGCCACTGAAGTTCACATACTTCTCGAGAAGATCATTTCGACATATTATCTTTCAAATTCGCGTCAATTAAGGGATACGAAAAAAATGATATTGTCGATGACATTTTACATTGTATTCGCTAATGATTGGAAAAGGGCAAATTCCGATTGATACTTCCATTGGTTTGATATACATAAAATTTTTTCCCGCCTATTGTCAATTCGCTTCAACGAAAGAAGAACTCATCACGTTTTTCCCAACAATGGGAAATTGTCATAACTGCGATTGCTTGAGAGCCCGCGCAATTTTAGTTGCCAAAAATACCGATGTTAATGACTTAAACTGGAAGATTCAAAGTCAAATTCAGAAGGGTTTGCCCTCATACGAGTACAAATCGATCGATCGTCTTGACAATGAAGACAAAGCCGTGAATTATCCAGTGGAATTTCTAAATTCTTTGGATAGGCTTGGTATACCGCAGCATAATTTGCATCTCAAAGTTAGATCTGTCATTAGTATGTTACACAATCTTCATTTATTCACCGAAACTGTGTAAAGAACCCCAATAATTGTGGCGCAGTTACCGAATATAAGGAGACAGTAATTTCATTTCAAACATATTCCGTTTCCAGAGAAAATTTCATTTGTGATAGCAATCAACAGGACGAAAAGATAGATAGATAGAAGTGTGGCATAAATCTAGAACAGCCATGTTTTTCACACGACCAGATATACGTGGCGTGTTCACGAGTTGGAAACCCATCTTCTCTGTAGGTATATTTATGCACCGGAACAGAAAACAAAAAAATTTGTTTATCAAGCTGCGCTACATTAAAACAAATTTTAGAAAAATCGCAAATAAACGATTTTCAACACAATGTAAATTTAACTTTCTTTTCATTTCAAAACACATAAAATCACGCAGGGCAACTGCTGCGGGGTCAGCTAGTGGTGAATATTTTCCGCGTTGTATCACATACCATTAAATTTTTTTAGCACGAAGAACACTTAAAAAATGTTTGGCCCAGTTGTAATTAGTGGTATTTTAAGAGTATTTATATCCACTTGCGTGTGAAAAACACTTTTTTTTTTAGAAGAGAATTTTATTTAATAAAAATTAATAAATGAAAAAAATTAACATTTAATTAATTATCAGCAATTTATTTAAAAAATTTCGAACTTCAACTGACCAATATATCTAAGAAGGTAGTATAAAAGTTTTAAGTCGATTAGGGAAATTTTCCTCACGAGCTCTGTGAAATATACTGATTGGGAGAAACGCATTTAACCCTTTCATGCCTTTAGACAACATTGTACATATATGGTACTAAGTCCTGTTATTTCAATTTTTTGACGCGCGGTTTTTTTCATTATGTACTCTGCTGTATTGTGTAAGCTTATAGTGAATTGTTCTATTATAAGCAATGCAACAGTTGATTTAGTAAGCGTATTTCGTAGAGTGTTTGTTTACAATAATTTTGAAAAAGTGCTGTTGCCTATAGGCAACATCCTGTAACTATCGAACCAGTCCACTAAGGAATTTGAAAAATGTATCACTTCATATTTTAGTTAAGACTAACATATATCTGTCCTAAAAAATGTTTTTGCTCCGCCCCTTTGAATTCGGCCATGAGAGGGTTAAAGTTTTGGAAGTCGACAACAATAAGTTAAAGAGTTCTAACAAATAAACTTATATCTCCGATTTGCCTGATCAAGTGTAAATTTTCGGATGATATTTTTAAATACAGTTAAGTTCCAATACAGATAGACCTCATAACCGGCCATCTCCACAACTTATTATTTTCAACCAAAACCATTTTCGATAACCGGACATATTTCAATAATATTTCGTTCACATTATCATTGATAAACGAAAAAGATTTCATAAAATTTGTCAAGAAAATTGTTATATAATTTTTAGTTCCCGCTTTTTTAAATTCGTATTAATTTCTCTTATCACAGCAAAGAAATAGTCTAATTGTCTTGCGTTGGTACCGGGTGGTTCGAAATACTATATGTAGTTATGAGTTGCAGTTTCTAACTGTAAAAAATATATTTCAAACACTCGCTTTTGCCATCCCGCATACGTGGACAATTTGAATTTCACTGCATACTAAAGTAAATTTGACATATATTTATTTAAACTACAAAGTGTGTTTCCCAAAATAAACAGGACTTAAAAAAAAAAGAACAAATGGTTTTTTCGACAAAACCAATTCATTTCACTCAAAATAGTTTCCTTCTGCTTCAATACAACTTTTTTCACGGTACAAAAGCATGTCAAACGAGTGTTTTAGCTCGTGAATAGGGGAGTGGTTAATGGTTAAAATGTGATTTTTGGTCAAATAATCGGTCACAAGCGTCGATCGATTAGATGGATTCTGAACAATTTTTTGTCGTCAGTCAATTTGTGCAGAACACACCGTGCACACACCTTTCGTAAGCCTAATGTTCGGTCAAGATGCGACAAATCGATGTTTTTGGGGATATTCAATTCCATTTCCTTGAATTTCAATGATGATTTCGGCTGATTTTTAATGAGTCCACGCACAGTTTCGATGGAATTTCTGGTGGTCACGGATTTTTAAATGGACCACATGTTGATCGTCATTTATGTCCTCACGACCACTTAGGAAACGTTTTAAACCACTCGTGCGCTCTGTTACGGGATAGGCAGTCATCGCCATAAACTTGTTTCATCAATTGAAATGTTTAGGTAAAAGTTTTTCCAATTTTAAAACAAAATATTATGTTAGTTCTTTGTTCGAAGCACATTTTTGAACCGATAACATAAACATGCCAACACTTAAAACGCAACAATTTGGCGCCACCAGGGGGCCCTAGCTTCAAAATGTCCTGTTTACTTTGGAGGACGCCTTGTATTTAAAGATTTTACACCAAAGAGCTGCACATTGATATTAAATAAAGAATTATGAATTTATGATAACGGCTACGAGGATTGGGAAAAAAATTTGGCCCAAGTGTATTGGATTCAAGGGGGATTACTTTGAGGGATGTTATTTTAGATCGATGCAGTTTTTAACCAAGTATGTCACCTCTAAGAAGCAAACTATTAATATATGACGAATTATAATTTTTATTTTATATTAATGATATGAATTGATTATTTGCAGGACGATAAGCAATACGCAATAGAACCACGAAAATGAACAGTCCAGCTACTTGTGGACACATATACATACAACAGTTGCACAAGCGAGTGATTGTGGTTGGGGAGAGCTCATATGGAAGAAAAAGGGTTCTGTGATCGCGAAGGTTGCAGAAACGCATCGAGAGCCTCTAAACGGTAACAGATGGAAGAAGTATTCTAAATCACCTTCATTAATTTAAGTTGAATGCTGAGATGGCGGTGCCACAAAACCCATGCCTAACAATAAATACACAAATGATAAGCGAACTTTTTAAAAAGAACCTAGAAAAAGTACATGAAATCCTAAATATTCTTGGACTGGTTATTGCATTATATTTAAGTTTTGACTACAAAATACTTATATAAATGTGAAATGTGATCTCCAGAAATAAGTGCGATAATGTTAATATATTTAACACTGTGTCCAAAAAAAGGTGACATTTGAATTTTAACTGCGCGCGTCGAAGGATTTGGGGACTTATTTCTTTTTTTTTTTGGTTGTTAGTACTGTCAGTCACATTTATGTCAAATTTCATGTCAAAATATTCATTAGTGTTTTAGATACGTGTCGTTTTGTGAGCTGCCAAAAGTGAGTTTTTCGTGTTTTGCGATGTCGAAATTTGTTGAGCAAAAAATTTGCATTAAATTTTGTTTACGGAATCAGTTTTCTGCTGCGGATACGTTGAGGATGGTGCAGAAAGCCTTTGGCGATGAGGCTATGTCTAAAAAAAATGTTTACAAGTGGTATAGTGACGTCCAGGGCGATCATCAACCTCAACCGACGAAGCTCACGTTCAAGAAATCAAAGATTTGGTGTTGAAAAACAGTCGATTAACAGTTAGAGACCATGCTGATGAAATTGGAATATCGAAAGCCTCAGCCAATACCATTTTGAAGTATGTTTTGGGCCTCAAGCGCGTCAAATCTCGACTGGTACCGAAAACATTGAATTGTTCGGAAAAAAGGCTTCGCGTTGAAGTGTGTGAAACAATGCTTTCCGACTACCAGGGTGTCCACGGTGAAAGTCATTATAACTGGCGATGAGACTTGGATCTATGTTTACGACCCCGAAACAACCGATCAATCGAGCGAATATCGTGCCAAAAGAGAGCCGAGACCAAAAAAATGGCGCCAAAGTCGCTCAAAAAACAAGGTTATGTTGACTGTTTTCTTCGATTATCGTGGTGTTGTGCATTATGATTACTTTGATGGGGATGAAATTGATATGGAAGAATAAATAAAGAATTTTAAAAATAAATACAATGTCACCTTATTGTTTGGTCACAGTAGTATATGTACTTATGTGCATATGTGGGATTAGAATTGATATCCGAATTTTTATTATCATAATTAACAAATAAGTGGCAACCACTTATTCGAATATCGAACAATGGATTGAAAATACAAGAAGAAAGAAACTACAAGAACTTTGCGGATTATAACGCTAAGCACGGTAGCACACACTCGTGCCAGTGCTAAACTTAAGTCACGTTTTGTATTAATATTTTCAAGGAATAAGTAAATGAAAAACTCAAGCCAAAAGTGGCGTTTTAATTGTAAGGACAAAACTCCTACAAATGGGGGCTCAACCGAGATCGCCCAAGAGCGATCACCCCGGGAAAAATAGTAAGGGAACGTGTTTTAAGGCTTAAAAAAGCTTTAGGGCATACTTGGGTATGGCCTCGCTTTTAGCTTTTTGGTAAAAAGTTGTAGTAAAAATTAAGAGCCATACGTCAATATAACCCAAAACAAATTTTAAAGAAAATAAAAAGTAAACGTTTTTTCAAAAACTAAGTGACAGTGGGAGTTGAGGACATGCACCTGGAATGTCCGGTCCCTTAATTGGGAAGGTACCACTGCCAAGCTAGTTAATGTCTTCGTGAAAATAAAGGCTGACATCACCGCCGTCCGAAAAATGCGATGGACAGGACAAGGACAAAGACAAGTAGGTCCTTGTGGAATTTACTACGGTGGCCATATAAAGGAGCGCAAGTTTGGTGTGGGATTCGTGGTGGGAGAGAGGACTCAGTTGCCGAGTACTATCATTCACTCCGGTTAATGAACGTCTAGCACAAACCGCATCGAAGCGAGGCTCTTCAACATATCGCTGATTTGCGCCCACACCCCGACGGAAGAGCGCTTGGAACGCACTTATGAGAGATGCCCCCGCCACGATCTCAAATCGAGCTTGGCCACTTTAACGCCTGGGTGGGCAAAGAAGGTATCTTTGGCACTACGGTCGGTAAATCCAGCCTCCACGAGGAAATATCCTCGAATAGGTTGAGGCTGATCGACTTCGACGGAGCCTGAAATGTGGTTATCTGTAGTACTAGATTCTAGCATAAGAAGATTCATCAAGCTACCTGGCTGTCTCCGGATCAAAAAGCCACCAAACAGATCGAATATGTTTGGATAGACGGAAGACACGTCTCCAGTGTTTTAGATGTGCGTGCGCTCCGAGGTCCTAACATCGGCTTGGACCACTATAATTGTTGCAGCCAAGATTCGCACCCGCCTCTGAGCAGCAAAAAACGCACGCCAACAAACACAAGGAAGGTTCGACGTCGAGAAGCTGCAATCACAACAGACAGCCGAACGATTTTTTACTCGGCTTGCTCTCCTGTTCTCTGAGAGCACTCGTCAACAACCCTATCTCGCAACGTTACGATCGATAACAACACGTGCGAAATGGGATAGATACCGAGAGTTGAAGAGGGAGGCGAAACGAATTTGCAGAAAGAAAAGAAAGAGGCCGAAGCGGCGGGGGCCGATGGGTTGTCGGCCGAGCTATTCAAACACGGCGGCGAAGAACTGATAAGGAGCATGCATCAGCTTCTTTGTAAAATATGGTCGGACGGAAGCATACTCAACGATTGGAATTTAAGTGTGCTATGCCCAATCCATAAAAAAGGAGACCCCACAATCTGCGCCAACTACCGTAGGATGAGCCTCTTCAACATCGCATATAATGTTCTATAGAGGGTATTGTGTGAAAGATTAAAGCCCACCGTCAACCAACTGTTTGGACCTTATCAGTGTGGCTTTAGACCTGCAAATCAAGAACCGACCAGATATTCACCATGCGCAAATCTTGGAAAAGACCAGTGAAAGAAGTATCGACACACACCACCTCTTCGTCAATTTCAAAGCTGCTTTCGGTAGCATGAAAAGCATTTGCCTTTATGCCGCGAATACGGCTGTGTAGACTTACGTTGAGCAACCCCAAAAGCTTCGTCAGGATCAGGAAAGACCTTTCCGAGCCGTTTAATACCAAAAGAGGTTTCAGAAAAGTCGACTCCCTATCGAGCTGCAGAAGTTAATCGAGCAGGTACAATCTTTTATAAGAGTGTACAGCTGCTGGGCTATGCCGATGATGTTGATATCTGTAAGATGGACCCCGAGACTGTGAAGAGTCTGACCGTTGACATGTTAAGAGAAAAGTTAAGGGAACTTAACCTGAGTGTGGTTGGGAGAAAGAAAGACTTACAAATGAGATTGCTACAACACATGGTTTTCTGGAACGAAATGGATGATGTCGGAAGTAATAACGAATCAACAAATTTGTTATACGCTACTGAAAATAGAAGTGTAAATAGGGTGCTATTTACGTTGCGTGAAGTCGAAGATAGCATATAGAGTTTTTATGGAGATGGTACCTACATACAACGTGTACCACTTTGTTGATGAGTTTAACGAAGTTGCTGAAACAGTAAGGAGGAATGATTTACAGAAGTTCATATAGAGAAAGCTGTTGCTGAGGGGAGCAGTCAGGCTATTTGTTCGAGGAACTGTTGGAATCAGAAATTGGAATAGTTTCATAACAACGTTGGTTGAGTGCCGTATAGGTTCATCGAACGTTGAGGAATAGACGCAAAGAACCGCAAGAAGGCTAATAGTCTAAGATCTGGTTTAAGAACAACACCCCTCATTCTTCCCCGTGATAAAATATTTTTTTTTAGTAATAAAACTTATTTGTTAATCAAATGGGAAATGATTGACAGTCTATATCTTAGCAAGACTATTTTTAATTAAAAATTAATTCATTTCATTTTTTTCTTGGTTACGGTCTTTTTTTTCTTTCTTTTATAAATTTAGTCTCAATCAAAGAAAAAAAGTATATAGAAAATGCCATACAATATTTGACTCCCTTGTTTTAGTCAACAATACGTGTCAACCAGGTGTAAGCAGTGATTTACCCTCATTCTTTTTCTTTAAAAATTAAATATGTAAATATTCAGAATTTATTACGAATCCAACGATACATGATTGATTTTCCAAATCGTGGCAAAGCTAATGATTGACACTATCTAAATTTTCAATAATTTCATGTAAAAATAAAGTATGACTGCAAGCGCTATATCTTTTTTATGTACGGCAGAGAAGGATGTACAATAACAGCTGCGCAAAAGACTCTTGCCAGAAAGAAGAATATCATCAACGGCGACGATATAATGAAAGTATACGAGAAATTAGATCGTATTACTCAAAGCCGACAGCAAGTATGCAGATGCTTACAATTGATTCTTTCCACGAGACTATTGACGTATGCAAGAGCGCCACTGAAATTTCAATAAACATAGATCTACTATGGATTATTTCTTTGTCAAGAAATAATTCAATTCCCATGTGGTTGGGTTTTAACTGCATGATTTCAAAACACCAAATCGAAATTCAAAAAATCGACTACTTGGTACCGATAAATAATTCGCCAACGTCATATGCTGTTGTAAATGAAACACTTCTAATGGCTGAAGAAATAGTTGAGAAGTGTCAAAGCGAGATGATTATAGTTACATATGATTTGGCAATAGCTAAAATGGCTATGCAAATTCAGGAAAGTGTAAAGCCGAAATTTTATAATATATAAGATATATATATCAACTTAGGAGCGTTTCATATGCAGCTAGCATTTTTTAAAGCTATCGGAAAATTCATAGACTCCAGTGGTTTAATCGAAACGGCTAGGTCAAGCAGAAGTTTTCGCAGAAGGCTCAATGAACAGTTTTTTAGATAGCAAGCATTTTAACCATTGTAAGCGACTTATCTATACTACTAATGTAGTATGTAGTCATGTTTAGAAGTTCACGCAAGTGAGGAAAGCTCTCTGATCGCCATTCACTTGGGTGTGGCCAGAAATGGTCTTTGACCAAATATCTTCTGGGTAGCCTACGAACATCCGTTTGAAGGCAATATGAAGTGAGAAGGCGAAATATTCGCAACTTAGGGTTGTGCGCTGGGTTTGGGACCCACCACGTAAAAACACACCCCCAATGAAAGGAAACAACAAGCCTCGGTTTAGTGACCCCCCTTCTGATGACGACCATGGCAAACGAATTAAGGACTATGATTTGAAGACATGCACCTGAAATGTCAGGTCTCTTAATTGGGAAGGTTCCGCTGCCCAGCTGGTTGATGTCCTCGTGAAAATAAAGGCTGACATCACCGCCGTCCAAGAAATGTGATGGACGGGACAAGGACAGAGACAAGTAGGTCCTTGTGGCATTTACTACAGTGGCCAGAAGCGCAAGTTTGGTGTTGGATTCGTGGTGGGAGAGAGATTCCGTCGCCGAGTACTATCATTCACTCCTATGAATGAACTTCTAGCCACAATTCGCATCAAAGCGAGGTTCTTCAACTGATTGCGCCCACGCCCCCGACGGAAGGGAAGGACGATGTGACCAAAGATGCCTTTTATGTGCGCTTGGAGCGCACTTATGAGAGATGCCCCCGCCACGAGGTCAAAATCGTTCTGGCGATTTTAACGCCAGGGTGACCAAAGAAGGTATCTTTGGCTCTACGGTCGGTAAATTCAGCCTCCACGAGGAAACATCCCCAAATGGGTTGAGGCTGATCGACTTCGCCGGGGCCCGAAATATGGTTATCTGTTGTACTAGATTCCAGCATAAGAAGATTCATCAAGCTACCTGGCAGTCTCCGGATCGAAAAACCACCAACCAGATCGATCATGTTGTGATAGACGGAAGACACGACTCCAGTGTTTTAGATGTGCGTGCGCTCCGAGGTCCTAACATCGACTTGGACCACTATATTGTTGCAGCCAAGATTCGCACCCGCCTCTGAGCAGCAAAAAAACGCACACCAACAAGCACAAGGATGGTTCGACGTCGAGAAGCTGCAATCACAACAGACAGCCGAACGATTTTCTACTCGGCTTGCATTCCTGCTCTCTGAGAGCACTCGTCAACAACTCGGTATAAGGGAACTGTGCGACGGCATTTCAAACACGTGCGGGATGGGATAGATACCGAGAGTTGAAGAGGGAAGCGAGACGCATTTGTAGACAGAAAAAGAAAGAGGCCAAAATGCGTGAGTACGAAGAGCTTGATAAGCTGGCCGACAGGGGTAATGCACGAAAATTCTACGAAAAGATGCGGCGACTTACAGAAGGTTTCAAGACCGGAGCAAACTCTCGTAGAACCCCCAAATGTGATCTAGTCACTGATGCTCAAAGCGTACTTAAATTATGGAGGGAACACTTCTCCAGCCTGCTGAATGGCAGTGAACGTGCAGCGCCAGGAGAAGGTGAACCCAATTTCCCAATCGATGACGATGGAGCAGACATTCCATTGCCCGACCATGAAAAGGTCCGAATAGCAATTGCCCGCCTGGAGAACAACAACATGGCAGGGGCCGACGGATTGCCGGCCGAGCTATTCAAATACGTCGCGAAGAACTGATAAGGAGAATGCATCAGCTTCTTTGCAAAATATGGTCGGACGAAAGCATGCCCAACGATTGGAATTTAAGTGTGGTATGCCCAAACCTTAAAAAAGGGAGACCCCACAATCTGCGCCAACTACCGTGGGATAAGCCTCCTCAACATCGCGTACAAGGTTCAATCAAGCGTATTGTGTGAAAGATTAAAGCCCACCGTCAACAAACTGATTGGACCTTATCAGTGTGGCTTTAGACCAGGCAAATCAACAATCGACCAGATATTCACTATGCGCCAAATCTTGGAAAAGACCCGCGAAAGGAGAATCGACACGCACCATCTATTCGTCGATTTCAAAGCTGCTTTTGACATAGTGCAGCGAATTAAAAGACATCGGCTACGCTGGCTAGGTCATGTTGTCTGGATGGATGAAAACACCCTGAAAGTATTCGACGCAGTACCCGCCGGGAGAAGCAGAGGAAGAGAAAGACCTCCACTCCGTTGGAAGGACCAAGTGGAGAAGGACCTGGATTCGCTTGGAATATCCAATTGGCGCCACGTAGCGAAGAGAAGAAACGACTGGCGCGCGGTTGTTGACTTGGCTATAATCGCGTAAGCGGTGTCTACGCCAGTAAAGAAGAAGTAGAAGCGACTTCATCCACTGACTGTGGCTGCGCTACAAATATTGCACTTTGAACAATATTTATTGACAACAGAACTTTCACCCGAGATGTTGGATGAACTTGTAGAAACAGTTTATAAGTTCTATGTCTGGTTAAAATGTATCAGAAACCAACGAGAAGATTGAACTGCCACATGTATTGAGCCACATTGTAATCGGTTATAAAGAGTTCTGCAGGTGAACATGGCAAAACTGCACAATATTACTTCCAATACTGTGAGTTTATCAATTTATTCTTGCGATTTTCGAGAAGCATTCGTACTAGTAACTTCGAACTTTACCTGGATTCCATTTTAAATATGGCTGATCTATTTTTTTTCCTAAACCAACCTAATTATGCACGGTGGTCTGCGTTGTAGTTAAGTAATTTAATCAGATTAAAACAAGAATATTCACTTTTGGTTACTGAGTTTCGACGATGTGCCTTTGGAGTAAGACGCACGAAGGCCAATTTCGCCGGATCGCCAGTTGATTTAACGCTGGAACAGCCCATTAACGGTGATGCCAGTAATGAATTGTCGAATAATCTTGCCGCAGAATCCATATCTGTACGGCAAAGATGGGCTCTTAATCACAGCATGACGACAAAAATATTGACTGCCGTTAAAGAAAATGTTGGTTAAACGCAGAAGGCTGATACATCATATTTTTTACAAAAAAGTGGAATAAAGAAGGATCAAAAGAATCTGCACAGCATTATTACAGCGATAAAAAATCTCATCAATCCATTTGATAGTAATGTTGATATCAACATTTCTACTGGTAAATCAGCTTCTTTGGATATTACAAATTTTCTGCTCAATGTTAAATCAGAAGGAAGTAAACAGAAATCAAATTTTATTTCTGAATGCCAGTCAACCGTCGAAAGATTTGAAAAGCTGATGATATCACAGAACAAAATTCTTAACTTTGCTTCCCAGGGAGCAACAAAAATTTTGAAGAGTACAAGTAAACAAGCTGTATTGAAAATGGAACGTGATATATTCGGTCGGTTACTTGCTATTAGTCTGGAAAAAAAAGTAAATATAGAATACTGTTTAACATTTCCACTAGCTCCAATTCCTCCTGCACTTTTTCCTTGTACCGGTGAAATGTTGAAAACGGACAAATCTGCATTGGCTAAAATACTAAAATCTGAAATACAAATTGTTCAACCGACACAAATTGACGTTGAAGTTGTTGATGGTTTTTACTTCCTACATCTTATTGGATCTTCGATGCCTCATAAAACTGTGTTCAAGTGCTGATAAGGAGATACACATAATTTTTGATCACTATTTATCTCCTTCGATCAAAGATTCAGAGCGGCAAAACCGAAGTTGAAGTTCCATATACAATCACAGGACCTCAAAAATCTAGCGCTACTGACTTTCTTGGAAGTCTTAAAAATTATCACTTCAAAAACGCTTTGGTAAAGATTTTAGCAAATTATTGGGAAAATGATTATTTGGTAACGGTAATACAAACAAAAAAAAATTTTAACTGTTGAGACACAATGCTACTCGTACCAATCGATAGCAAATCGTGTTGTTAAAACTGAAGAAATTAATTATGAGTGTTATCACGAAGAAGCGGATACGCGAATTATGTATCATATCAGTAAAGTTTTACCGACGTCAAAAATCTTATTGAAAGCCTCTGGTACTGATGTATTGATAATTCTGCTGGGCAACATGCATAAAGTTCCAGAAGCAGAAATTTGGTTAGCGTAGTAAAAACAATAAAGATATTAGCTGCGTAAATTGTACTGAATTAGTAACAAAGTTAGGGGTCTCATTATGCCAAAATTTACCGGCGCTCCACGCTTTTACAGGCTGCGACTTTACTGCAGCTTTTTACAATAAAGGAAAAGTCAGGTCTTATAAAATTTTTTCAAAAAATGAAACTTATCAGAAAGTGTTTGCCTCATTGAAAGATAGTGCCGATCTTTTTATAGACAAAAAATTGACGTGGTCCAAGAATTTACTGCTGTTATCTACGGCATAAAAAATTGCACAAGTGTTAATGGTGCAAGATATCGCATTTTTCAAAAAAATTATTCAGCCAATAAAAGTAACGAACAATTTTAGAGAAAAGTAAGAAGTTTAATTCCAACATAATTCCACCTTGCTGGAAATCGTTGAAACAAAAAATTCTACGAACAATATACGTGAATGCCATGTAGCAACATGTACTGTGCTCAGCTGCAACCCGAAAATTGTGGATGGTACATAGATGACAAATTATTAAAACCAATAGAGTTCCTTGGAAATCCGACGCCTTTGCAAGTTGATGACATTTTGCAGGCTACAATTGAAGAAAATGAAGACGATAACTCTGAATTCGATTTCAATATTGCAAGTTCTGATGAATCAGATAATGAATAATTTTTTGTATTATAGTAATTAATCATAATTTAAGGATAAAAAATAGCTTTATAACGTTTTATGAAAAAAAAATATTTTTTGAACAATTAAATACTTAAATTATTTACGTTTTTATTTCTTTAATATTTAATCTAATAATATATTTTATTTTTTAATATTAAATATTTCTATTTTTAATTATTTAATTGGTTAAAAAGTAAATTGGGAAAATTTAAAAAGTAATTTAATATAAAGTAAAACTTGTTAATATGCGTTAAACAAATTATGTTCTTTAATTGCAATAAATTTTAAAACATACTCGTATTACAATGTATTACAACTATTTAAAGCTAATAATGCTAAAGTGGTAAGGCTCCAAAATAATTTTAAGTGGGGAATACACATATTTATCTTTGTCTTATACACACAGAACTGAACTCACGCCTTTCTCTTTCTGGCAAGAGTCTTATGCGCAGTTATTATTGTACATCCTTCTCTGCCGTACATAAAAAAGATATAGCGCTTGCAGTCACACTTTATTTTTACATGAAATTATTGAAAATTTAGATCGTGTCAATCGTTAGCTTTGCCACGATTTGGAAAATCAATCATGTATCGTTGGATTCGTAATAAAATTCTGAATATTTATCATATTTAATTTTTAAAGAAAAAGAATGAGGGTAAATCACTACATCCGCTTACCTGCTTACACCTGGGTGACACGTATTGTTGACTAAAACAAGGTTCAAACATTGTATGGCATTTTCTATATACTTTTTTTCTTTGATTGAGACTAAATTTATAAAAGAAAGCAATGACGGTAACCAAGAAAAAAAAATGAAATTAATTAATTTTTAATTAAAAATAGTCTTGCTAAGATATAGACTGTCAATCATTTCTCATTTGATTAATCAATAAGTTTTATTATTAAAAAAAAAATTATTTTATCACGGAAAAGAATGAGGGGTGTTTTTCTTAAACTGGATCCTCTACTATTGCAGGAATATTTATACTCCATTGTCGAAATTGGTAAGCCAATAGCACTCGATGAAACGATAATATTAGAATATTTTGTGAAAGGTTTAATATATCGGATAGCAGGGTAAATAAAAGTATTTTGTATCAAACACGTAGTGTGAATGAATTGAAAGAGCAAATCCGAGTATATGAAAAAATTAAAGGTACATGCGTTGAGACTAATAAAGTTTTCATTCGTCGCCAAATGCCAGTAAAGGTATTAAAAGACTAGGTTAATCAGAGATGCGACCGTTATAATCAAGAAGTTATGTAGCTAGAGAGTGCTCACGGGGGGAATAAACACGTTATATTTTGAAGTGCAAGGGAAAGGGCCATTTTTCCCACGATTCAAAGTCTCAAAAGAGTTAGCGTGGTGAAAAGTGAGCGGATTAATACAGTAGGTGATCGAAACGTGTAGGGAAAATTAGTATATTTCGTGAATGCGGTGATTAACGAATAACGTTTAAAGTTTTTAAATATAGGGTGCTTAACGAGTATATTGAGGTACGATACGTTTATGAAGCTAGGAGATATTAGTCTCAGAAAAGAGAAACAACGGATTTATGGAATAGGAAAAGGCATGTTACAAAAATGGGTAACTTAATAGCAAAGGTGACTGTACGAGATGTAACAGTGAAAGTCAAGTTTTAAGTAGGAAGATGAAAAAACCCCGCGGCAATGTTGGGAAACGATATACATACTTTAAGAAGTAGAGTTGGTGTTGAGAAAAGGCAGTGTGGAATTTAGAAAACCTATTAAGGGTAGAGAAGTGTTTGTAGACACGGGTTTTAAGTAGTTGGCGGTTAAAAGTTAATGTATAAAAGTAAGCGATGAAACAGAAATAACAGTGAATGAGGGGATTAGGAAAATTTTCAAAATAAGGTTAGTCCGGAAGTGCTAAGAAGAAAGCGGAAAGTAAATAATCCAATAGGCAATGAACCTGAAATCTCAAGAGTGGGGAGGTTTCAGCCGAGCAAGTGTGCGAAGATAAGGTTAGTGCGGAAGCGTTTGGAAAAGAGGTCGATGTGAAGAAGAAGGACACGGTATGTCATGGCGAAGGCTTCAATATGAAGTGAATTTAAAGTTTTGTGTGAAAAGGAGATGCAAATGGACGATGAATCGGTTAGAGTAGACTTGTCAAATTAGAAGAATCTGACGCAGAGTTCGTCAAACTTTGATAAATAGACACATATTCACCACAGAAATCAATGAATGTGTCAGTTCAAATGAAAATAATTTTGGCATACGTGAAACCAGTGTATCAACGGAATCGTCGAGTGAAATCTGAAGATTAGAGGTACATAGATGATCAAGTTGCTTAAAGATGGGATTATTCTAAATGATCCCCGTACAACGACGTAGTTGAGTATAGACCCGTAACGCAAATGAGACAGTGAACGCATTAGTTCGTGTATATTTTGTACCGATTGAAGACTTGTTAAAGTTTAGATTGGAGGAAACTTAATTGCAAGACGATTGGATTAGGGCAGTAAGGAAAGCGTTAGAAAATGGACCCTTAAGAAGTTTTACAAGAAAAATGAGTTAGTATATTACGATCTCAGGAGTTAAGTTGTACCGAGGGCATGGAGATTAAAAAAAAGAAATTTTTCGGTTCAAAAAACAAAAAAGAGGAAAAATAGGAGTCCATGAAGGACCTAACAAGACCACTACCCTTGAAGAAAATTTGAAGAATTGAGGTTTGTTATTCGAGGGCGGATAACTTGTTAGGACGATCGATTGTGGGGTTAGAATTGAAAACCGAATTTTAATTATCATAATTAATAAACAATTGGCAACCACTTATTCGAATATCGAACAGTGAATTCGAAAATAGTAGATTACAAGAACTTTGGTAAGGCTACCGTCCACCAATGTAGGAAAGTAATATTATTCCTGATTGTAACGCCAAGCGCGGTAGCACACACTCGTTCCAGTACTAATCATAAGTGACGTTTTGCATTAAATATTTTCAAGAAATACGTAAATAAAATATTCAAGCAAAAGTGGCGTTTTTTTTAAAGTTTTATTAACAAATAAGACTGTATTGTATAATTAAATGAGAAGAAAATAAAAAAAAGAAATTCAAAAATAGGGTTATGTAAATTTTTTTTCCATAGATTTTGGAGTTAAGTGAAAAATGTACAGCTGCTGACGGCTGACAGCTATTATGAATTAAATGATGTTATTTTTCAATAAATAATAATAATAATATTTTTTTCTTTTTGACTATACCCTTGAATTATATCAATGTTGGTTGCACAGGTCGTACCCCATACTTGAATGCCATAATCCAAATCAGTTTTATGATTGTGTTGTATAATACATTTTGTAGTTTAGGCTAAGTTTAGAGTTTTTGTTTAAAGCCAATTCAAATTTGTTGCTCTTAACTTCATGCAAATTATTTTACTCGCTATATGATTTCCCACTGAGCCCTTTGATCCAGGTGAATCCCAAGAAAACTTAATTAGGTGTAAAACAGCTCAAGTAGCTTTCCATATGTGTTTAGTGATGCTTCGCCATCGTATAGAATACACTTATTCAGCAAATTAAAACATTTTCATTTGACTTCTTTTTAACTGGCAGAGATACCGCTTTGCGATTAAAGCCGAGTTAACAACAGCGAGCAGTGGTTTCTTCTTTTCGTTACGTGCGAAAAGCGATGCCAGGTTCTCTCCACCTGGTCTTTTCATCGGAGTGGAGGTCTTCCTCTGCTTTCACCGGCGAGTACTGCGTCGAATATTTTTACAGGGGGGCCAGCCCCCCCCCTGTCTTTTAATTCGCTGAACTGTGTCAATGTCGTCGTATATCTGGTACAGCTCATCGTTCCATCGAATGCGATATTCGCCGTGGCCAATGCGCAAAGCACCATAAATCTTTCGCAGAACTTTTCTCTCGAAAACTCGCAACGTCAACTCATCAGTTGTTGCCCTCGTTCAAGCCTCTGCACCATAGAATAATGAGAGACTTATAGAGTTTGGTTTTTGTTCGCCCAAAATAGGGCAAGAGTTATCCTGCGTTAGATTTCCAGGCTGAATTGTTGGTGGTGTTAATATTGTTTCCAAATAGACGAAATTATCTACGACTTCAAAGTGATAAAGGGGGACGGGGACGTAAGAGCCTAGTCGCGAGTGCGAAGTCTGTTTGTTTGATGACAAGAGATATTTCTGTCCACTTTTATAGAAGACTAACCTGCTCGATTAAGTTCTGCAGCTAGAATCATTTTCTCAACAGCATATTGAAGAATTCGCACGATAAGAGCTCGTTTTGTATCGACGGAGCTTTTGGAGTTTACTCAGCCGTATTAGTTTTGCGGGGATACCAAATCGGCATCAGGACATAAAGTCAGCTCTTTTCGTGCTGTCAAATGCAGCTATGAAATCTGAAAAGGTGGTTTCTTTTTACAGGTATTTTCCAAGATTAATGAATATTTGTTCGATACGTTCGTGGGCCTAACCCACGGGGGTGCAGATTCTTGGGTCTCTCTTTTGTGGATTAGGTAGAGCTCTCTTAAATTCCAATCGGTGAACATGCTTTTCGTTCGACCCTATTTTAAAAGAAGCTGATGCATGTTTTATCAGTTTTTCGCCGCCGTGTTTGAATAGCGCAGTCGACAATCCATCGGCCCCCGCCAATTCGTTGTTCTTCAGTCGGGAATTTGCTATTCGAACTTCTTCATGGTGGGCAAGGAACATCTGCTGTATCCTCATCGATTGGAAAATTGGGTTCGCCTTTTCCTGTCGTCATGCTTTCATTTTCATTCAGCAGGCTGGAGAACTAATCCCTCCTGAAACCTTCTGTTAGTCGCCGCATTGTTTCGAGAATTTTCGAGTATTACCCCGGGCGGCCAGACTGCCAAGCTCTTCGTACTCACGCATTTCGGCCTCTTTCTTTTTCTGTCTGCAAATGCGTCTCGTTTCTCTCTTCAACTCTCGGTAGCTATTCCATCCCGCACGTATGGGCGTCGATAGTATCGGTGCGAGGTAAGCAGTCTTTTTCTCTTCGCTGCGATACGGCATTCCTCATCGTACCAGATGTTCTTTTGGTTTTTCCGAAAACCATGGTTTCGGTTGCAACTGTACGTAAGCAACTCAAAAAGCCGTCCCACAGTTCCCTTTTACCGAGTCGTTGATGCATGCTCTGAGAGAGCAGGAGTAAGGTCGTGTAGAAAGGCATTCGGTTGTCTCTTGTGATATCAGCTCCTCGACATCAAACCATCCTTGTGTGTGTAAATGTGCATTTTTTGCTGCCCAGGGCAACGATCTGGTTGGTGACTTTTCGACCGGAGGCAGCCAGGTAGCTTGATGTATCTTCTTATGCTGCAATCTAGTACTACAGATACCCATATTTCGGGCCCCGGCGAGGTCGGTCAGCCTCAACCGTTACCATTTTTGTGTCAAAGATACCTTCCTTGCCCACCCTGGCGTTAAAGTTGCCAAGAACGATTTTGACACCGTGGGGGGGGCAGCTCTCATAGGTGCACTCCAAGCGTTTAAAGAAGGCATCTTTGGTCGGAGCGTGGGCGCAAATCAGCGATATGTTGAAGAACCTCGCTTTGATGCGGAGTGAATGATAGTACTCGGCGACTGATCTCTCTCCCGCCACGAATCCCACCCAAATTTGCGCTCCTCTTTATGGCCACTGTAGAAAATGCCACAAGGACCTACTTGTCTCTGTCCTTGTCCCGTCCATCGCATTTCTTGGACGGCGGTGATGTCAGCCTTTATTTTTACGGGACATCAACCAGCTGGGCAGGGGAAACCCTTTCCCCAAATTTAAAAGGACCGGACATTCCAGGTGCATGCCCTTAATTCGTTTGCAATGGTCGTCATAGAAAGGGGGTCACTTATCCGAGGCTTGTTGTTTCCTTTCATTGGGGTGTTTTTTTACGTGGCGGGTCCCAAACCCAACGTAAAACCCCCCGGGAGGGGATTTTTTGCCTTTTCACTTAGCTCGCCTTCAAACGGATGTTCCTAGGCACCCAGAGGATATTGGTCATAGACCGGAAGTCGTGAGCTGCTTGGTCATATTAAAAAATCGTCCCACGTGAATGGCCATCAGAGAACTTTTCCCCACTTGCGTGGACTTCTACACATGACTCCATCCTGCTATAACCATCACATATTCATAAATTTGACTTTTAAACTTTAAAAATCCCGCGACAAAATTGTTATTCCATATTTAAAATCACTATGTTTAATCGTCTAATTGAGATGAAAACTTTATGAATATGTTATGGTATATTTTTTGAGAAACGAAAACCAGGTACATTTTAGTTTGAATAAAAAACGAAAGTAACTATGTTAAATGATGGGAAACTAAAAAAAAAACAAATTGCGACCCTTAGAGTTAAGCTACAGCGCCTGGCTTGAGGAAGGATATTTTTTTGTAATCACTAACATTGCAGAGCGTAAGAGTTAAAAAAAAAATTTAAAATTTTTTGAAGCCCTAATAATAAAGACTTGCGGTATTTTTATTGAATCAATTCGTGTGGCTCCCATACATCGAACTTCTTAGTGACTCCAAGCTTTTTCAAATGGTTTATAACTGTTTGATGACTACTATGCCAGTCTCTTTCAACAAATTCAGCAATTTTATCGCAATTTTCGACGACAGGCCTTCCGGAGCGCGGCGCATCTTCGACCACCTCTACACCACTACGAAAACGTTGCAACCATCGTTGCGCGGTGGAAATGGAAACTGTATCGGGTCCATAAACTGCAAAAATTTTATTGGCGACTTGAGATGCTTTTTTGCCTTTATCCAGTAATACTGTAAAATATGCCGTATTTTCTCTTTATTTTGCGTGAAATGAGCTTTCTAAAAAGGTATAGCATGACCCGATGCGACGAATAAAACTAGAACTACGCGCTTTCAGCGCCAACTAGCGAAAATACCACAAGACTTTTTTGACAACCTAATATATTGTAACCTTATATCTATCTCGATTAGGTTTAGGTGTTACGTAGAACAGTTATGTGAACGAAATTATTTTACTCTTTTGCAACATGTTGCGAGAGTATAAAAATTAATGTCGTAACTACTTTCTTCGTTGTTGCGGCCTTCCTTGATATCGAGGGAGCTTTCAACAATGTCCTGCATGAGGCAGTTGCTCTTAAAGGTCTTGGGGTTGAATCAAACCTCAATCACCTCCTTCTCAGTCTTCTGTGTGACAGAATGATCGAAACAGAATAATATAGATAAGATAAGAGAGCAAAAAAGGCATATATTGCCTTAAACTGCTGTAGAGCAGCTATTGGCAAAAGATGGGGCCTCTCACCGAAAGTGATCCTCTGGCTCTATGACACCATAGTCAAGCCCATCTTGCTCTATGGTGCCTTCATGTGGTGGAGGGCTTTAGGAAAAAGCACACTGGCCAAGAAACTCGAAAGCGTTCAACGGATTGCGCTAATTAGCGTATGTGGTGCATTAAGATCCACACCAGCCATGGCACTTAATGCAATTTTGAACATAACGCCGGTGGATATTGCCGGTAGGTGCATAGCCGCGAAGGTGGCTATTAGACTCAGAGAATCTGGATTCGTAAAGGAACGCGTATCTGGACATTCGGATATCTTCACAAACTTTGTCTGCATACC
This sequence comes from Bactrocera correcta, assembly GCA_027475135.1. NCBI lineage: Eukaryota > Metazoa > Arthropoda > Insecta > Diptera > Tephritidae > Bactrocera > Bactrocera correcta. The sequence continues at coordinate 52,342,396 of CM050326.1, forward strand.
GGATTATATACCGACGAGGGAGGTTTGGGTGTGTAGAAGCCGTTGGAAGAGAGGGGCAGCAAGCTTCTTCACGGATGGGTCAAAGCTTGGGGGTAAGGTTGGTGAAGGGGTCTACTGTCGGGAGCTTTTTATCAACTCCTGCTTCAGACTTCCCGACTACTGTAGTATTTTCCAGGCTGAGGTTGCAGCCATAAAGGTAGCAGCAGATTTACGGAGTGCATCCGCTTTCAGAGAAGTGACCATTCTCTCAGACAGCAGAGCGGCAATACTAGCCCTGAACTCATTCACAGTGCGTTCAGGATTGGTCGAAGAATGTCTAACGTCACTATCTCTAGCAGCTAGAACTTTTGTGATTAGATTGGTTTGGGTGCCGAGCCGCAGTGGGAAATTTCAGGTAATTGCAAAGCTGATGAGTTTGCAAGGAAAGGCACCCTAGTATCATTATGGGTAGAATGGGAACGGATCGGTGCTCTTGTATCTTCGTGTGTTCTACTACTAAAAGCTGGGCCACGCGAATACAAGTCCAACGCTGGGCCAGCATCGGTACTTGTGCGGTTGCAAAAGCCTTCTGGCCCAGGACTGATCGCAAGAGATCTAATGATCTCTTAGCCCTCAGTAAGGCTAACCTCTCATTATTAGTGGGACTCTTAACAGGCCACTGTGCTATTGGCGTACATGTGGTAAGAATGAGTATTTTACCGGACGCTGACTGTAGAAACTGTTTGAAAGAGGATGCGGTAGAAACAAGCCGGCACTTCCTGCTTGAATATCCCGCGTTTAGGAGGTCAAGACTTTGACACTTGGGGGGGTATACCTTTGGGCATCCCACCGAACTAGCGGGTGTTGAAGTTAAGCGTCCATGTAACTATGTATTGGCTACAAAGCGTTTCGCCAATCTGTAAGTCCGAACACAGGAGTTCATTTTCAATGGCATCACAAAGTACACCCGAATTAAAGGAAATTGCAGTAAACTCTCAATATCCTAATGATATAAGGGAAACAATTAAAGAAAAAGCTAAGACGTAAGTGGCATCAAACTCGTTGCCCAGCTGATAAATCTATTTTAAATAAAGTCTCTAAAGATTTTAATCGGAAAACTAAGAGGTTCAAAAATGAAAGTTTCACAAAATATCTTCGTTCCTAAGCAATGGAAAAATTTCCGACTATTCTTTTTGGAAAAGCTGTAAAAGACTACAAACACCAGAAACTCAAGTATGCCCCATTAAAATAAGTGCTGATAGCTAGGCCAGAGACGATTCAAAAAAAGAAGAAGTATTTTCGGATTATTTAGCCAAAATATTCTCCTCATATGAAACACACGTTGATTATCCTACTGCTTCCGGTCAAGAAAACGGAAAATTCCCATGTTGCACAAGTAGTGAGCTAAGTGAGGAAATCAAAACCCTAAAAAACAAAAACTCCCCCGGTTACGACCTGATTACTGCCGAGGTCCTTAAACAGCTTCCCCAAATAAGTATAGTAAAAATTACCAACATTATTAACGCAGCTTTTCATCTTAAATACGTGCCAACTTATTGGAAAATTGCTGAAATTATCATGATTCCAAAGCCAGGAAAACCAGAATATGATGTATCTTCTTACAGGCCCATATCATTTCTACCGATAATATTGAAGCTATTTAAGAAAATTCTCATAAAACGTATCAATAAAATCATTGAACGAAAAACCATAATTCCAGCGCATCAATTTGGGTTTCGAGACAACCATTCTACGATTGATCAAATCCACAGGATAACACACATTATTGAAAAATCCTTTGAGGAAAAAAATTCTGTTCTGCCGTGTTTTTGGATGTTACAAAAGCGTTTGATAAAGTTTTTCACAAAGGACTACTTTCGAAACTGAAACTAATTTTCCGAAACAGTATTATGACATCATAAAATCGTATTTATCTGATCGCTACTTTCGCGTTAAACAAGGGGACAAATATTCTGATCTTAGGGAAATAAAGGCAGCAGTTCCACAAGGTAGTGTGTTGGGCCCTCTTCTTTATATTCTATTCACGCACGACCTGCCAATAGACTGCAATTATACAACAGCCACATTCGCAGATGATACCGCGTTGCTTGCTGTTGGTAGTAGTGAACACGAGTCCACTAATAATCTCCAAAAAGCTGTAAATAAAGTCGTGCAATGGGGAAAGAAATGGCAGATAAAGCTGAATGAAGCTAAGTCTGTACACATTGTTTTTACATACAACAAGATACAGTACTTACCAATTTTCATAGACGGTGCTTGACACTAAGCTACGGTGGAAAGTTCACGTAAAAAACAAACGTAAGGAGCTGGACATTCGACTCAAAAATTACAATTGGTTAATCGGTAACAAATCAGTGTTATCCATCGAAAATAAGTTACTTATCGATAAACAAATAATCCGACCGATATGGAGCTATGGTGCACAACTCTGGGGATGTACTAACGCAAACAATAAGGAAGTCATCCAATAATTCCAAAACAAAGTACTAAGACTATCTGTCAAAGCGCCTTGGTATTGAAGATGTGCTGATATAGAGCGTGATCTAGGCGTAAACTCGGTTAAATCAGAAATATTAAAAATTGCAACAGCACATAGTGCAAGATTGCTACAGCATTGTAACGAAGAAGTAGCTATGTTAACTTCTGGAGATGGTCCACCATGACGACTCAAACGCCTCAAACCCAGCGATTTTTTAAACTAGCCAATACTCTTATAGTAGTTTTGTGATTTTGTAATTAAATGTTTAAGCCACATTCAAGTTGCTTGTTAGTCCTTTCTTTTATTTGAACTAGTTGCAATGTATGAACAAAAAAAAAACAAAAAAATGGCATCACAAGGGACTACATTATTAGTCTACGTGTGATCTTCGATCAGCCATGTAACCTAACCTAATTTCCGTTTGTTGAAAGCGCTTTGACCAAATGCAAGCTTAGTAACACTTATTGTGTATGTATGTGTGGTTGAATATTCTTTTTTAAAAATTACAAATAACGATGACTTGGTTGACTTCTTATATATCTATATATGTTACGTCTGTAACATATTAAATCTACATGTCTTCTTTTATAAATAAGGGCTGGTAAAAACTTATCAACAATTTTTCATTAAGTTAAAGTGTTATTTAGTACAGTTAGCTCCAAGCTTTTCTCCGGATAAATCATTCACAACCACAAAGCTCTCGTTCATTACCAATATATGTTGTCTGACCTTGGTGTCAAAAGCACTATTTGATTCCATAAGAACTTAAATTAAGTAATGTGCTTGCCTGCATGCGTCTATTATGACAACTATACCTGTAAAACAAGAAAATAAATCAACCTCGGATACTTCGGAGCTATAAACCCTTCATAATATAGAAACTTAGATCAGTCAGATCGTACGGTAGCTAAATGCTACAGTAACTCGATGCAGGCAGTTTATTCGGATATTGTAATATGGCCTTTGAGAAATAATAATGCCGAATTTTGGCAAATGAATAAGATTTCCATACAATTACCTAACTCTGATCACTCAGATTGTATGACAGCTATATGTATGTCATTGTGGTCCGATGTTGACCGCAACTTCTTGCTGAGAAAAGTACACAACAAAGTTACGAACCGATATCTAAAAAACTGAGATATATATATATGGGCCATTCCATCAATTGGCGGCATGGTTTTGTACCCGTGGTTCTCCGATTTTGACCAAACTTTAGAATATCATAATATAGACCAATAGGAGAATATCTGTTAACTTTTTAGTGGTCTGAAAAAAATTTTTAAGTTATCCAATTAAATGTAAACAAATCTCAGCTTTCTGATAAAAATATTTTCAAAATCCAAAAAAAATTTCAAAATCAAAAGAAAAACATTTTTTCCAAAAACCCGGTTTTTTGTGCTTTCAGAAATATGGGACTCTGATCCCATGAACAGTACAAAAAATGCAAAGTTATCGCTCAAAATCCAAAAAAAAACATTATTTTCCCAGAAATCCGGTTTTTTGTGCTTATCCACCAACTTTTTTTCAAAATTGACTTTTCCATTCGAATCCTCGTTAAATCTTACATAAGAATCAGTGTTCAAAAATATGGGACTCTGCTCCCATGAACAGCAAAAAAAATTCAATGTTGACGCTATACGGCGCAGTGTGTTCGCTTAGAAGGTTGTGTGAAAGAGGTAAATGTGTAAATTGTATTCTTAGACTTGAATTAAGAAGAAATCACTGTCTTCATTCATAAAAATATGCGCCGTATAGCGACAACTTTGCATTTTTTTGCTGTTCATGGGAGCGGAGTCCCATATTTTTGAACACTGATTCTTATGTAAAATTTATCGAGGAATCAAATGGAAAAGTCAATTTTAAAAAACAGTTGGTGGAAAAGCACAAAAAACCTTATTTTTGGGAAAATAATTTTTTTTTTTTTTTGGATTTTGAGCGATAACTTTGCATTTTTTGTACTGTTCATGGGATCAGAGTCCCATATTTTTGAGCACTGATTCTTATGTAAAATTTAACGAGGAATCGAATGGAAAGGCCAATTTTGAAAAATAGTTGGGGGAAAAGCACAAAAAACCGGGTTTTTGGAAAACAATGTTTTTTTTTTGATTTTGAAAATTTTTTTGGATTTTGAAAATATTATTATCAGAGAGCTGAGATTTTTTTACATAAAATTGGATAACTTAAAAATTTTTTTCACTCAATTTTGAGGTCGTTAAAAAATAAAAGAGAAAGTCATTTTTTTGTTTGATCTCAATTTGAAGTGCGCGCCAAAAAACAATGGAGCAACTTTGACCACTAAAAAGTTAACAGATATTCTTCTATTGGTCTATATTATGATATTCTAAAGTTTGGTCAAAATCGGAGAACCACGGGTACAAAACCATGTCGGCAATTGATGGAATGGCCCATATATGTATACACGTACATTGGGTAATCGAAAATTCTTTTCTTATTTCTAATCAAAGTTCAATTTATTTTTTTATTTTAAAATCTATCTATATATAAAAAAGAAAGTTGATGTTAGTTACTCCATTTATAACTCAAGAACGGCTGAAAATTGGTGGAGAGGTAGCTTAGAAACAGGGTAAGGACATAGGATACCTTTTATCTCTTTATGTCAAAATTTAATGCAACTCATAAATACAAAAATTATATTTTAAATCATAAGCATTTGTTCAAAATTCATATTTGTGGGAATCATTTGAATATATGCGTACAATTTTAAACAGAGTCTTCTCAAAAATAATACAATTGCTTAATATTTGGAATAGAAGAAAGGAACTACAACCAAATACGCAGTAAAATAGATTATAACTGGCTCAGTAATCAGTCGTTGAGTATGTATTATACCACGTGCATCCCAAAAGACTGATGTCATAATCTTTCCCGCCGTCTTTTTCATTTTTCCACGCCTGAGATTCGGTACATCAGGTTCATCATGTGCAGTCCACTACAATGACTGTCGACTGGACTCCAGTGGCAAACGATGGAGCTATGTTTTTATCACTGACGAAAAATTTCGGCTTTATTCCGATTAGCGAGCACTTAAACACTTCTCAGAATCAGTAATTAGTTGTTTTTGTTGGATTATGAACTTGCAAGGCACCTACTTTGCTCTTCAATGGTGGATTTCCCTGAGCCCAAATTCAACAGTTTTTTCCCCAAAAAGCCAAATGCTTTATTAACGCACGAAATGCTTCATGATCCATTTTTTTGTAAACTAACACAAGTTGCTCACAAAATATTATATCTTATTAACTAGTAGTTATAATCCAACTAATAGAAATCATATAGATGGTAGTAGAATTATCTATGTATCAGCCACAGTGAAGCGTGGATGGGTCCTCTAGTTATATATATAAGGAAAGTTGTATTAGTTACACCATTTTTAACTCAAGAGCGGCTGAACCTATTTGGCCGAAAATTGGTGTTGAGGTAGCTTATAACCAGAGTAAGCACATAGGATAATTTTTATCTCTTTATGCCAAATTTAATACCACTCATAAAAATACCGCATGACTTTTTTGACAACTTTATATATATGTATATGTATTATACAGAGAAGTCATCAGATGGAATTCAAAATAGCGTTATATTGGAAGAAGGCGTGGTTGTTATCCGATTTCACCCATGTCTCGTATATGTCATCAGGGTGTTAAGAAAATATTATATACCGAATTTCATTGAAATCGGTAGAGTAGTTCCTGAGATATGGTGTTTGGTCCGTAAGTGGGCCCATTTTCAATTTTTAAAAAAAGCCTGGGTGCAGCTTCCTTCTGCCATTTCTTCCGTAAAATTTAGTGTTTCTGACGTTTTTTGTTAGTCGGTTAACGCACTTTTAGTGATTTTCAACATAACCTTTGTATGGGAGGTGGGCGTAGTTATTATCCGAATTCTTCCATTTTTGAACTGCATATGACTCTATAGAGTTTGGTTGAGATAGATATAGTAGTTTCCGAGATATGTACAAAAAACTTAGTAGGGGGCGGACCCACGCCTACTTTTCCAAAAAAATTACGTCCAAATATGCCCCTCCATAATGCGATCCTTTGTGCCAAATTTCGCTTCAATATCTTTATTTATGGCTTAGTTATGACACTTACTTATAGGTTTTCGCCATTTTGTGGGTGTGGCAGTGGGCCGAATTTGTCTATCTTCGAACTTAACCTTCTTATGGAGCCAAGAAATATGTGTACCAAGTTTCATCGTGATATCTCAATTTTTGACTCAAGTTACAGCTTGCACGGACGGACGGACAGATGAACGGACAGACATCCGAATTTCAACTCTTTTCGTCACTCTGAGCCCTTTGGTATATATAATCCTATATCTGACTCTTTTAGTTTTAGGACTTACAAACAACCGTTATGTGAACAAAACTATAATTCTCTCCTTAGCAACTTTGTTGCGAGAGTATAAAAATTAAATGCCAATTAATGTTCTTTCGAATAATAATAAATATTCCCCATAAAATTTGAAGTTTGTGTATTTTTTTTAAATAGTGAAGTTCGAAATGGATCACCCTTTATGTAATGTTCATTTTTGTCTTGTACTTTTAAATTTTTCTTTTGAAACATTTTTGTTAATACATATTATTAAATTTTCTACTTTAATCTGTCAAGTTTATAACAAAAATGAAAAATAGTAGTAGCCAAGGAATAATTTTTTCTGAAATATTTAATTTGCAGACAACAAACAATGCTTTGAATTTTACTATGGTAAGTAGTTACACATGTGTACGGGAATTGGTTATAAATCAAACAAGGATATATTTATATTTGAATTCTATTGCAAATAACTTTCTACAAGTGTATCTCTGAGGCACTTTATCACTTGAATGGCTTTATTCCACGTCGCTGAACAAAATTTCAAGCAATTTTTACATTTATACATTTTACATTTATACAAGTCGGATTGGGAACATTTATGACACTCCTACGTTGGAACGTCGTAATGGAGCTACCATAAATGACTATAATGCCGTCTTTTGGAGCTTCTAAAGTGTTGCATTTGCATGCAGGTGATGCATTGCTTAGAACTGAGCAATTTCACGATTTCAATGTTGTAATGACAAAAAAGGTGTAGAATATCTAGAACGTATTGCATAAAGTAGTTTAGATTGTAAACTAAATGCTAATGTATGCACAGGTATATTTATAAATAAATACATGTGAACGTTACACGTGAAATTTTGCCATCATGCCACATGCAAGTTAAAGAACATTTACGCAATTTGCTATCCTTAATGCGCATGAGTTTTGCTGAGTGGCATGCTTTTAATCATGCTAAAAATAAATGTCACTTTAAATTCCAAGGCAACTGAGCTACTGACGTGCTGCAGCGTCATGTGGTATTGCATATACAGGGTAGGCCATTTAAAGTTGACCCATCTGGCAACGCTGTAACTTTTAACAGCGCTGACAAATCGGCTAATGTCATATCGCGTTAGAAGCGTCATTCGAAGACAATTTATACCATGGAACAGTACACTCCAAAAGAACGCGCTGAAATTGTTCAGCTTTATATTCAAAATAACTTTTCAATTGTGTTAACTCAACGTGCGTTTCGCAAAAAAAATAAAGTGAAAAGTGCTCCAGTTAAGAACACAATTAAGTCTTTATACGCAAAATTTGTGAACACCGGTAATCTCAGTAATGCCAGTCATGCATCCAGACAACGCACAAGACGTTCTGAATAAAATATCGAAGCTGTACGAGCCAGTATTGAGGAGACTCCATCGACATCGAGTTATCGCCGCTCTCAGGAATTAGACATCTCTCGCACCACTCTCCGACGCATAATTCATAAAGATTTGAAGATGTTTCCATATAAAATTCAAATGGCACAAAAACTAAACCCAGCTGATTATCCGCGACGCCTTAATTTTGGCAAACAAACAAATGGGTCAACTTTAAATGGCCTACCCTGTATATCTACACATACCATCTTGAAGAAGCTGTAACGAGAAAGACCACGAAGCAAGTAGGACATTTAAACTTGAGTGGCTTTTTGCTGAGCAAGTAAATGTAGCAGGTAGTCGCAAATTTGGTATTCCAAGACAATTAGTAGCACAATAAGGTATGGTAATTGTGTGAAAGTCCTGAAATTCCAAGGCAGCTTTTGTGTGCGGTAATTACGAAAACAGGGGCATCCCCAAATTTATACGTAAACTTGGTGAGTACGACGTGCAGCTACTTTAAGTAATTGTAATCTATAGCAATGAATTCCCCAACGTTTATTCTAATCTAAAGCATACTTTCAAGTAAGTAGCCAGAACGTTCAAATCGTCTCAACATTTTTATACTTTTGCAACCAGTTATTTCAGAGTATTATAGCTTTGTTCACCTAAAGGTTGTAGGTATCACATTCAACTAAACGAGATAGGTATAGGGTTATACTATACATATGGGGTATTCCATACAAAATCGACCACTTTTGAACCCGACCCCTTTTGAATTTGCTGAAACTTATCCATCATTTTCTACCCTTTGAAAAACATTTTTGAGAATTTTTTCAAAATTTTTTTTCCAACTTCAAAAAAATTATGAATTTTTCAAAAAAATGGCTTTTTATTTTCAAATAGCCATAACTTTTGTAAAAATTGACTTTTGGGAACCTTTTTTTTAAATTTTTGCTTTTGAATGAAATTTTCGAAAAACTACACGAAAAAAATTTAACACGATCAATTATATAAAATAATCGGTTTTTTTAAGTAAAATGGTAATGTTTTTTTTTTGGAAGTTCGCCATTGTTTTTTTTTTTTTCTTAAAGAAAACTTTAATTTATTTGAACCATCCCTGCTAATCCCGGAGTGGGCCGATTTTTTATACATTTTTTTTATTAAAAAAAAATTGTCAAATTTTCAAAAATGAAAAAATTCTTGTTTTCGTTAATTTTATTTCTATCATATAAAAAATATAATTTAACAATTTTATGGCATAATATTCTCAATTTATAGACTTAATTTACGAATATAAGCACCAAGATTCAAACTAATAAATAATTTTTTGTATTGTTTTTGTGAAATCATTGGATATTAACTGCTTAGTCATTTAACTTAGTCACCAAGATTCAAATTCATAAATAACATTTTGTAATGTTTTTGTGAAATCATTGGATATTATCTATATTAATCATTAAACTTAGTCATTATATTCGTAAATTAAGTCTATAAATTAAGAATATTATATCATAAAACCGTTAAATTATATTTTTTTATGGTAGAAATAAAGTTTACGAAAAAAGAAAAATTTTAAATTTTTTGAAAATTTGACAATTTTTTTTTTAAATAAATAAAAAAATATAAAAAAATCGGCCCACTCCTGGATTAGCAGGGGTAGTTGTCAAATTAATTGATTTTTTTTTAAGAAAAAAAAAATAAGAAAATGGCGAACTTCCAAAAAAAAAAACATTACGATTTTACTTAAAAAACCGATTATTTTATATAATTGATCGTGTTAAATTTTTTTCGTATATTTTTTCGAAAAGTTCACTCAAAACCAAAAATTTAAAAAAAAAAGTCCCCAAAAGTCTATTTTTACAAAAGTTATGGTTATTTGAAAATAAAAAGCCATTTTTTTTAAAAATTTATAACTTTTTTGAAGTTGGACAAACAATTTTGAAAAATTTCTCAAAAATGTTTTTCAAAGGGTAGAAAAGGAAGGATAAGTTTCAGCAAAATCTAAAGGGATCGGGTTTAAAAGTAGTCGATTTGGTATGGAATACCCCCTATATAAATGACCAGGGTGATGAGAAAAGCTGGGAAACCGGTTGACTGTATGTCTGTCCGTCTGTTCGTCCATCTGTGCAAGCTGTAACATGAGATTGGGATATCTCGATGAAACTTGGTAATCAAGTATCTTAGTACAAAAAAAGGTCGAGTTCGAAAATAGGCGTAATTGGACCACTCCTACGTCCACAAAGCGCCATTAATCGAAAACATTTAAAGTGGCATAACTAAACACTTAATTAAGCTAAACAACTCATATTTGGCACAGGGCATCGCAGTAGCTAGGGGCACCTTTTGAAAAAAAGTGGGCGTGGCCCCGCCCTCTAATAAGTTTAATGTATATAAATATCTGCTAAGCTACAACATCCAAATGCGTTCGGCACGAATTTTTTAAGAACTCCTACCAATACTGTGAAAATGGACGAAATCGGATGAAAACCTTGTTCACTCCCTATATAACGGTACTGCTAAAAACTACTAAAAGCGCTAAAAGTCAATAACTAAATACGCCGAATACGAAAATGTTGGTCAATATGTGAAATATCTCAAAAAATTTAAAGAGCGTATTTTATTCTTAACGGTTTTCCTTTGTATTTAAAACAGATAAATTTAAGAGAAAATTTGGTCAAGCCATTTTATAACCTCTTCCTCTTAATTGGCGTAGACACCGCTTATGCGATTATAGCCGAGTTAACAACCGCGCGCCAGTCGTTTCTTCCCTTCGCCACGTGGAGCCAATTGGGTATTCCAAGCGAAGCCAGGTTCTTCTCTTGGTCCTTCCAACGGAGTGGAGGTCTTCCTCTTCCTCTGCTTCCCCCGGCGGGTACTGCGTCGAATACTTTCAGAGCTGGAGTGTTTTCATCCATCCGGACAACATGATCTAGCCAGCGTAGCCGCTTTCTTTTAATTCGCTGCACTATGTCAATGTTGTCGTATATCTCGTACAGCTCATCGTTCCATCGAATGCGATATTCGCCGTGGCCAACGCGCAAAGGACCATAAATCTTTCTCAAAACCCTTCTCTCGAAAACTCGTAACGTCGACTCATCGGTTGTTGTCAGCGTCCAAGCCTCTGCACCATATAGCAGGAGGGGAATTTTAAACTTCAAAGTTATGACTGTCAACAATGACGTGAGTGCCACGTCGCGAGTGCGGAGACTGTTTGTCCTTATCACTGGGAGTGGTTTTTTACGTGGTGGGTCCCAAACCCAGCACACAACCCTATGCAGGGAATGTTTCGCCGTCTCACTTTAGCTTGCCTTCAAACGGATGTTCTTAGGCTACCCAGAGGATACTTGGTCACAGACCGGAAGTCGTGAGCTGCATGAGTCATATGTAAAAGAATCGTCTCTGGCCACTCCCAAGTGAATGGCGATCAGAGAACTTTACTCACTTGCGTGAACTTCTGCACATGACTCCATCCTTTTTTTAAACTAATATCAGGATTTTCGAAAATCCGGCTGACTTTACTCTATATTTTTGGTTTCACACCTTAAAGTACTTTCCTGGCTTTGATTCTTGCAAGTTGGAAGAGTATAAAATGTTAGGTTGTACCAAAACTTAGCCCATAAAGTGATTTTTAGTTATTATTCTTGCGACACGTTCACAAATTTCAGTGGTAAAACTTTCTTAATAAAAATTTTCATTTTTTGTTTTAATAAAATTTTGCCGAGAATTTTAATTAGCCAAAACCGTTCGTGGTTGCAATTGCAGCAAGCACAACTATTTGTGTTTAGCAAATTCGAATAAGCAAATAAAAGTGTTAATAAACATTAAAAAAAAACTTCAGTTAAAACGTGCAGCTTTGTATAGCAGTTCAAGATAATAAATTACATACTATTGGAGTTTCTGATTGCATGTGCTTATTTCTTTCCATTTTCAACTGTTTGCAAACAGCTCCAAGTTGAACAAAAGCAGCAAAATAAATAAAGCAGATAATTTTGAGCAAATGGGATGTAAAAATCCAAACAAAGGATTTTAAAAAACGTGATTTACAAGCTTAACTCAAAAACTTCAAAAGTGGATTTGCTCCCCAAAAAAGTATAATTGAAGTAAACTTTTAAAATCAATCATGCTCGTAGCCTCTGCACCATATAGCAGGACGGGAACTGTGACTGACTTATAGAAATTGGTTTTTGTTTGTCGAGAGTGGACTTTGCTTCTCAATTGTCTACTCAGTCCGAAGTAGCACCTGTTGGCAAGAGTTATCCTGCGTTAGATTTCCAGGCTGACAATGTTGGAGGTGTTTACGCTGGTTCCAAGATGGACGAAATTATCTACGACTTCAAAATTATGACTGTCAACAGTGATGTGAGTGCCAAGTCGTGAGTGCGACGATTGTTTTTTTGATGACAGGAGATATTTCGTCTTGCCCTCGTTCACTGCCAGACCCAGTTGCGTTGCTTTCTTGTTAACTCTGGAGAAAGAAGAACTAACGGCGCGGGTGTTGAGCCACCCACGCCAGCAGCTGTACACTCTTATAAAAGATTGTACCTGCTCGATTAAGTTCTTCGATGTTTAGGAGTCTTATTCCACGGTAGTTGGCGCAGCTTGTGGGGTCTCCCTTTTTTTGGCTTGGGCATAGCACACTTAAATTCCAATCGTTGGGCATGCTTTCGTGCGACCATATTTTACAAAGAAGCTGATGCATGCTCCTTACCAGCTCTTCGCCGCCGTGTTTGAATAGATCGGCCGGCAATCCATCAGCCCCCGCCGCTTTGTTGTTCTTCAGGCGGGTAATTGCTATTCGAACTTCTTCATGGTCGGGCAATGGAACGTCTGCTCCAGCGCCATCGATAGGGGAGTCGGGTTCGCCTTCTCCTGGCTTTTCGATCCGGAGACAGCCAGGTAGCTTCATGTGCTTGAATTTAGTACCACAGATAACCATATTTCGGACCCCGGCGAAGTCGATAATCCTTAACCCATTTGGGGATGTTTCCTCGTGGAGGCTGAATTTACCGACCGTCGTGCCAAAGATACCTGCTTTGCCCACCCTGGCGTTAAAGTGGCCAAGTACGATTTTGACATCGTGGTCCGGGGGCAGCGCTCATGTTTTCCAAGGGCTCATAGAAGGCATCTTTGGTCACATCGTCCTTCTCTTCCGTCGGGGTTTCGGCGCAAAACAGTGATTCGTTGAAGGACCTCGCTTTGATGCGAATTGTGGCTATACGTTCATTGACCGGAGTGAATGATAGTACTCGGCGGCAGAGTCTCCCTCCCACCATGAATCCCACACCAAACTTGCGCTCCTTTATATGACCACTGTAGTTAATGCCACAAGGACCTACTCGTGTTTGTTCTTGTCCTCTCCTTCGCATTTCTTAGACGGCGGTGATGTCATCCTTTATTTTCACGAGGACATCAAACAGCTGGGCAGTGGCACCTTCCCAATTAAGGGACCGGACATTCCAGGTGCATACCCTTAATTCGTAGACCATATTTCTTTTGCCATGGTCGTCTTCACAAGGGGGGTCACTCAACCGAGGCTTGTTGTTCCTTTTCATTGGTACGATTATTCACGTGGCGGGTCCCAGACCCAACGCACAACCCTGCGGAGGAGATTTTTCGCCATCTCACTTTAGCTCGCCTTCAAACAGATGCTCTTAGGCTACCCAGAGGATACTTGGTCAAAGACCGGAAGTCGTGAGCTGCTCGAGTCATATGTACGATCCTTAGGTGTATGATATATTATCGATAGAGGCTTCGTAAAGGAGATGAAGACTCTTCTGCATATCGGTGTCAAACGCTGGTAGCAAAAAATAGATATAATGTAATATAATACCAGATTTTTCATTCAAACTTTTTCTACGATAAACAGCAGCAAACACAGTGAAGTACTATTTTAGAAAAATATAGTTTGGGGGACATCCGAAATTAGCCCTTACCGATCGTGGTTGCAATGCCAGTGAGCACGTCTATTGTATTCAGCAAAACCGATCAAGCAAATAAAAGTATTAATAAACTGTATTTAACCAAAAACTTTGAGTAAAGCGTGCAGCTGTCAGTAACAGTTAAAGGCAATAAATTATAACTAATTGGACTTTTTGATTACTTGTTCTTATTTTTTCCTAACTCAACTATTTTAACCAGCTCTTAGTAAAATAAAATTTCAACTAAATACAATACAATCTTTGTGAATTTTGGAAAAATCAAAATAAAAGCTTAGTCCAAATTTTTTAGTTGAGATTGGTAAATTACAAGCGAAGCCAAAAAACATTAAAATAGGATTTGTTCCTAAACATAAAAGTGCAATTGAAGTAAACTTTGAAATTTACCCATCGCTCGGAAATAAAACTAGCACATAGAAATTCGCTTTCAATTCAAGCGAAATCACTCACCTGCATAATCGGCAACTACACCGATAACAATGAATGGTCCTCAGGATCCGACTGAAATTTTTGTATATTTTCTGTCAAGGTTTGACGGAGTGCTGCATTTGTACTGCATTTTGTTCATTTTAATATGGTTTAATTTTCAGTGATTTTGACACAAAAGCACTCGAAAATTGTAATTAAATGCAAGTTAGCAAGAATGTCCATAGTTACTAAGCCAAATATGAGCGCCAGTTTGTTCACAACAGCTTCAGTCAGTAAATCTCAATAGTGTGTTGTATTTTTCACAAAGGATAAAAATACCCAACAAAGAATTTGTCTCATATTTTATATTTCTAACCCAAAATTTTGGGGGTCGGAATCGTTGAGAATGTTGTAAAAAATTTTCGGTGATTCAGTTTTATCAAAAGCACAAGGCTAAGGTGGTACCGAACTTTTAAAAACGGCTTTTTCAAAAAGAGCACCATAAAAGGTCTTTTTGGGCATGCTTGGACGTTCGAACTCCCACATTCATGGAGAGCATTATAACTGCAGATGAGACTTAGGTGTATGAGTTTGACATGCACCCAAGTCAAAATCATTGAAGCAAAGGGAAAAATACAGGACAGAATGAGACAAAACCAAAAAACATCAAGCCAAAGTCGCTCAAACATTAAGGTGTTACTTATTATCGTAGGACAGAGGTCTATAAGGAGTTCTATTTGCCGTTGAGGCGTTTACGTAAGAACATCCTCAGAAACGGTCGGAATTGTGGAAAAACAATTAATGATGTATAATATTTACGTCTTCACCTTACTTTGTTTAATACAATAACTATTGGTTTCCATAACTTTTTTTCATTCTTTAAAAAATTAACCCCGGATGATATTTATACCCATTTAAAAAAATTTATAGTCACACAAGAACTTCGAACACTTCCTTGATTCGTAACACACATATGTTGAGCTATTGTAGAAATATGAATATTTTCTACGACACACCTGCACTTTTTCTTCTTTACTGGCGTAGACACCGCTTACGCGATTATAGCCGAGTCAACAACAGCACGCCAGTCGTTTCTTCTCTTCGCTACGTGGAGCCAATTGGGTATTCAAGCGAAAGGCCCCCCCGGTCCTTCCAACGGAGTGGAGGTCTTCCTCTTCCTCTGCTTCCCCCCGGGGGGTACTGCGTCGAATACTTTCAGAGCTGGAGTGTTTTCATCCATCCGGACAACATGACCTAGCCAGCGTAGCCGCTTTCTTTTAATTCGCTGCACTATGTCAATGTCGTCGTATATCTCGTACAGCTCATCGTTCCATCGAATGCGATATTCGCCGTGGCCAACGCGCAAAGGACCATAAATCTTTCTCAAAACCTTTCTCTCGAAAACTCGTAACGTCGACTCATCGGTTGTTGTCATCGTCCAAGCCTCTGCACCACATAGCAGGACGGGAATTATGAGGACTTATAGAGTTTGGCTTTCGTTCTTCGAGAGAGGACTTTACTTCTCAATTGCCTACTCTGTTCGAAGTAGCACCTGTTGGCAAAAGTAATCCTGCGTTGGATTTCCAGGCTGATATTGTTGTGTGTTTACGCTGGTTCCAAGATAGACAAAATTATCTACAACTTCAAAGTTATGACTGTCAACAGTGACGTGGGAGCCAAGTCGCGAGTGCGACGATTGTTTGTTTGATGACAGGAGATATTTCGTCTTGCCTTCGTTCACTTCCAGACCCATTTTTTTTTTTTTTTTTTTTTTTTTTTTTTTTTTTGGTCCCCTTCCCTTGTCTGAACCCCGAACTAACCTTTTGAGCATAATTTATACTCTTTAACTGGAACGGCCAATTGTTGCTGATAAAAACCGTATGAAAAATATATAAAACATGTAAAAATCCGCTGTTACTGTTTGACACGGATAACGGACATAGAAAATATGCAGTAACGGGTGGAGTTCCACAAGATTCTGGGCTTGGCTCATTGTTGTGGAACATATGGTACAATGGGTGCTGCATCTCCCACAACCGAAGCAAGTACAGATCATCGGGTATGCATATGATATTGCCATAACTCTATTGGAAAAAGAATTTGGGCCCAAATTGAAAGCCTGTGCAATCATGAAAAAAAGCCTTCAGCTCGCTGAGCAAAAAGCAGAAGCCGTGTGATCACAAGCAGGAAAAAGCTCAAAGGCATCAAATTATGTATTAACGGTCATAGTACCCCGACCTAGAAGGCGCTATAATACCTAGGAGTGCTTATAGACAATGGACTTAACTACAACGTGAACATCGAAAAGGTGTGTGGGAAAGCAGCAGATGTAACGGCCGCTCTAACAAGAAACAACATTGATGGACCCGCCGAAATAGGCGAGCGTTATTGGCCAAGTTGAGCCAATCAATTCTTATTCCAATAGGGATCACCCCTATAGCCAAAGGGATGTGGTAAGAAAAAAAAGTTTGCAATGCGGCTCAGTGTCATTGAGGTCACGTGCGCATTTTGCATCATATCCCACGAAGCGTTTGCAATTATAACGGGCATTATGCCAGCAGAGTTAATGGCCATTGAACTCAAAAAATATACAACACTTTAGAAAACTGGACAGGCGATTAACGGAAGAGGAACAGGACGAAAGGCCAACAAGCCTCAATGAATGGCAAAACAGATGGGATTCAGCTATAGCGGGAAGATGGACTCACAGGATAATTAAAAGTGTACACGCATGGTTAAATAGGAAACATGGAGAAACAGATTTCTACCTAATGCAGTTTTTGACGTAGCACTGGTGTTATAGAGAGTATCTCAACAAATATGACCATGACGACGAAAACCATAGAGCCGATGAAAAATAAAGAGCCGATGAAAAGTAAAGAGCCGATCTAGAGAAATTGACCACGGAATGAGTTACATCGGGGAACATTGTGCGGCTATGACTAAATCAAAACTAGTGTGAAATAGTGTGAGAACGTAATGTGTTATAGTTCTGAAAGAGCTAAAAAGAAAGAGTAGCAATGCAACAAAATCAGAAGAATAAATGAAAAGTAGGCGTAATAAATAACGATGTAAAGATTTACAGCAGTTCCGTGGGGAAATAACAAGCAATGACGATAGCTTTATCTATCAATTGTCCAGTGAAATTTTTATTACTTTTCATTACATCGATTTATCGCATTTTGACCGAAAGGTGTGTGCACGGTTAATTCCGCACAAATTGACTGACGACCAAAAATTGTCTCATCTATCGACACATGTGATCGATTATTTGACAAAACATCACATTTTAGCCATTAACCACTCTCCGTTTTCATCTGAAAATGCATTTGCCTATGAAAGGAAAGTGTTATGCAGACGTAGTGGCCATTCAAAGGCTTTCACCGGCGTACCCTCGGCCATACCGGCCAACGAGCTAAAACACTCGTTCGACATGCTTTTGGACCGTGTGAAAAGATCAATTGAAGCATAAGGAGACTATTTTGAATAAAATAAATTGATTTTGCCAAAAACAATTTGTTCTGGTTTTTCCTGTCCTGAACCTGTCCTGTTTACTTTGAAAAGCAGCTCGTACATCATTCCGCTTATACATATATTTCGATCAGCATGACACTACACTGCAACCACGTCGTATTATCGAATACGATAACAATCCGTGATCAATGCTAATATCTTCAAAGGTGTTAATATTTCGGTGGTAATCTCCAAGACAGTATACACAAATTTGTGCCCCAAAATATTTTCTACAATTACAATATTTTTCCCAATAAACGCTATTTACACTTTGGAAATCGAAAACATTATTGCTGAGTGCACTGTAAATGCATATTTGAGAATATATACGTATTCAAACATTAATGTAAAGTTTCACTCGTTTGCCAACCGAATATTTAATTTAAGTGGTGTGAGTAACACGGCACCTGCTCATTTGCCAATGTGTGATAATTTTAATTATAAAAAGCGTCTGAAAGCATGAAAAGAAATAAATATGACTTTCAGTTAAAAAATTTCTGAAACCACTACAAAAAAATCACTTTCGCATGCAAAGAATGCCTTCTGCAAGCTGAGATTTAATTATCTTTACTCTCTTTTTACTTCTCTTTTTTTGGAATAAAACAAAAAACTTACACACTATATAAGAAAGCTCTAAAAAAACCCAAATTTTAATAATATATTACAACTTCATTAGATACATGACAGTTATATTTGAACATCAGCAAAACACAAAGCAGATGGCTGGAGTCCTTGATAGCGAGAGAAAATTTGATCATTAGATCAATTTGACCTTAAAATATTTCGTATTATTAAAAAAAAAATTAGGTTAATCAACTAGAAAAAACGTCTTACTACCGAAAATTAACAGGATTTTGTGGAGCAGCAAATTTCCTACAAAACAAAAAGTTCTCCAACTTATGTTCATTTGTTTCATAAAACTATAAAATTAGTAAGGAAAACAAACATTTTTAAGCCACTGAAAATTCTATAACGGGTAGCTTTACGACACATTCGTTATCGAAATTTTTTGAAGAGCATTTATTTTCCAACATAATCTATGCAACAAAAAGTAATGAGAGAGCGGTTTGAATTTTTCTTTCTAAAAATAAGTAATGTATAGACAACTGTGGGGCCGAGAACCTCTTTCTTGGCTTTTCAAGGGATATCTAAGAACCTATTTTTCAGATAACCTAGCGAGAAAATGTGCTTTAAACTCTAGAAAACTTTCCGGAAACACATTTTTCAACGAGTGTTGTACCCAAACATACCTCTCATCCACTCCTTTTTTTTTAAAGGGATCACTAGAGTATCGATATATGACTTTCATCTAACCGTCTATTTCTTGTGGTGTTTTAATATAACAAATTTATGTTTTTAAAACCTTGGTATTATGTAAACTTGAATCCAAATATTCTTTCAACATTACTTATATTTTGCCAACGCAGAAAAATAAAAATTTTCTTGATGTTCATATCTCAGTTTCTGCTACCGTCCCTAGTAATAAGAACCAATTTTTGCGCAATCCCAAACAATCCAATAATTGACTACATACAAATATGTAATATAAGCTGTTTTCAAATAATAAGCACACACACAAGCATTGCAGTGGGCGTCTTGGAGTATCGCACACATTCATTTGCTATTGCAAAAATGCAACCAAATTTATGGAATATTTTCACTATTAATCTTTTCCCCTCCAGTTCCAAATTCTTTCTCCCTCCTAGTTTGTACTTCGTTCAATATTTCCTTCGATATAAAACTTGTCCTTCTTACCATCAATATTGGCCTTGTTATTGTTGGAATCAATTCCTTCCTTTATTGCCTTCAATATTTTCTGTCATTTGCATCAGATTTTACTTTCTTACGAATATGTGTTGTAGGGTTAGTTTAATTTTTATGGTAAATTGTAACAACAAAAATTTTTAATAATGGGTTGTAAAAAAATCTTGCGGTATTTTTATTGAATGATTTATTGAATTTATTGAAATGGTTTATAACGGTTTGATGACTCAAGCCCAGCTCTTGACCGATGCTACGGCTGCTACTATGCCAGTCTCTTTCGACCAATTCAGCGATTTTATCGTAATTTTCGACGACAGACCTTCCGGAGCGTGGCGCATCTTCGACCACCTTTACACCAGAACGAAAACGTTGAAACCATCGTTGTGCGGTGAAATGGAAACTGTATCCGGTCCATAAATTGCACAAATTTTATTGGCGGCTTGAGATGCATTTTTGCCTTTATCGTAGTAGTACTGTAAAATATGCCGTGTTTTCTCTTTATTTTGCTCCATGTTTGCGACGCTATAATTCACGAACGACTTAAAAGAAACGACAATCAATCAAACACGTGTTAGCGCCTGAAATGAGCTTTCCAAAAAGATATAGCATGACCCGATGTGACGAATAAAACTAGAACTACGCAAGACTTTTTTGACAACCTAATATTAATTGCTTTTAAAACTTGCTCTTCTTCAATTATAGTATTTAACAACGTACGCCTGTAATTTTACAATCTAAAAGTATGTAGAGTAGAGTGGGTAAAACAAAAATGAAAAAAAAAATCATAGAAGTTATAAGACGGATAAAAAATATAAAGCTTTTAGGTGGAGAAACTCCCCATTACAAACAAGAACTCATACTAAGAACTGGTCAAGCAGCTATTTAATTCACTGATTTTGAAAGCTGGCAGATGCTTCAAGGAAAATAATTGGCGATATGCAAAAAAACTTCATATGTATACCCCGTTATATATACATACATATTAATGCAATAATATGGCTCTGCTTTACTTATAACACCAACTTGTCGATTGCGTTCAAAAATTTACAGACTTTCGGCCTATAAATTTTGTACCCCCAAACCGTGCTCATCCCATTAGCAGCCGGATTGAGGATGAACAGTATTTCTGCCTCATGTGTGTGAACCTTTTGATTTTTAACACCTGCATAAAATACATATTTTGAAATTTAGTTTGAGGAGTCTTCTAAATGAATATATTGTTGTAGACACGTTAATAATTTTGTTAATAATTTTGCAGGCAATATGGATTTCCTTTCATTTCTATCATAGTATTATGTAGCCTGTGACAGAAAAGCACGCAGAAATTGTAATTGAATTCTCCAGGTAAATGATATCACCGGTCGATATCATTTTCCTTGTTCAAGCTCTGATTATTTTTTTCCGCTAATTTGGTAGTGCTGATCACGAAATTATACCTCATTTTATCGTATGACATCAGGTTTAAAAAAAAAAAAAACAAAAACAAAAACTCTCTACTTGCGGTAGACCTGTGATATGAAAAGAACAGAAAATGTGAAAGGTTTTAATGCTAAAAATAAAAATAAAATTTTCTACGCAAATGTATCTTCAATTACACGACCAAATCCACATGGTCCAGACATGCCAGTGCCCCTTCCAAGCTCAACATCTGATCTTAGTTCAATATCATCAGAATACAATTTACAGCGTCAAGAGTCGACGGAAGTTTACATATGAACCAATTTTAAATCAACCACAAAAATTTACTCAAGGTAAATTAAATGATTTAGTTAGAGATCTAAATCTTTCTAAAGAATCTGCTCAACTTCTTGGATCTAGACTTCATGCAAAACATCTGTTAGCTCCAAATACATATTTTGCATGG